>RJWM01003887.1:77583-107828 GCA_004363535.1 Dasyprocta punctata | reverse complement strand
CGGCTTAAGCGCCTGCCCTGGCAAGTGCAAGGTTGTGAGTTCAATCCCCAGTGCCGCAAAAAACAAAACAAAACAAAACAAAACAAATTGGACAAGAGAATCACTTGTGATTTGACCATGCTCAGTCACAAAGCCCAAATAGAACACGGACATATGGAAATGGCAGGGAAACTGACAGGTTACCCCTCCGTTCACCTGGGTGCCCCAACTTCTAGCCCTAGGTGAAGTTACATCCTCAAAGTGTAAGTCCTAGCACTGTATTCTCCCTGCCCCTCACCTGCCCTCTCTTCATGGAAACTTTCAGAACTTTGGGATGAACACACAGGCTGGTGGAGTGAGAAAGGCAGAGTCCTGAGATGAACCCTGACTTCACCAGTTCCAGCTGTGTGGCCCTGGGAAACTGAGCTTCAGTGTCCTTAGCTGGAAACATAAATAACAATTCTTCCTTTACAGGTTCATGGTTAAGAAAAAATGAATAAATGCATCTGATGCCTACTAATCCTTGTATCTGACACCTACTAATCTCTTAAAAGCCCCTTCAGGCCTGGCATACTGGCACACACCTGTAATCCCAGCACTCAAGATGCTGAGGTAGGAGAATCACACAGATTCAAGGCCAGCCTGGGCTACACAGTGAGACCCTGTCTCAAAAGCTAAAAAACCAAAACCAAAACAAAAACAAAACAGAAAACAAAAAACAAAAAACACAACACAACAAAAAAAAACCCTTCAGGTATTTTTTTTCCTTTTGGTGCCTGGGATGAATCCCAGGGGCTGTGTCTGCTAGCGTAGCTCTCTACCACTGAGCTACATTCTCAGGCCTTGTTATCCTTTAGATGATGTTTCTGTCACCTTTTATAAAATCAAGTGGCAAACATGGTTTACGGTCTCACTGCCTTTTGAAATCAAGTTATTCTGCCCTCCTGTATTCTACCTGGACCAAGAGCCAGGCACTGAGGGTCTGATGGGGGTCCAACATCTATCATGATCAAGACTATTTTCTGCTGGGCGACGTGTGAACACGGTCACCTCTCACAGGAGAGTGGGACGATTGCAGGGGGTCTAGTTGTCAGTAGGTACAATGACAGCTAAATTGGATTACATACTCTTGACTCTGTCACTAGACTTTCCTAAGACCAATCTTTAGCTTGAGGAAAATGTCTTCTGAAAGGAGATTATGTAAGTTTTAAGGTATAAGAAAAAGCGATTGGGTAACCCAATGGGCTCCCGGGTCTTTCTACCAGGAACTTTCCAGGCAAATATACAGAAGCTTAAAGGTTGAATATGGTGATGCCTGGAAGTAGGGATTCTTTTTCTTCATTCTTCCAGCCACCAAATTATGCTTCCACTTTAAAATTCTTACTGAACAATATATTTAATCTGTAAGCTGCTCCAAACTATTCCCAAAAGAGGTGTGGTACCAATGTAAAATATATCCAGTTCCTCCCTGCTATTGGACTCTATTAGTTTTCTAAACATCTCATTAAGTTGAATTAAAACATTTGAGAAATGGCTCCAGGTCTCTAGACAGTGCTGACACACAGGTCAGGTCATCTGACAGGATCCTTTATGCCCAGCTCTAAGTGAGCATAGAATTTAAGAATCCTCTCCCCTCCTGACTTCATGGCTGCCTATAGTAGGAAACAAGGAATAGGGAACCTTTGATTTAAACCCACATCAGCCTTCTAAGGCTTGGGGAAATTAAAACCAGCATGTCCTCAGTAAAGGGCTGGCAACGTGGTTCACTCAGCTACTCTTTGGGGAGACCTGAGCCAGGAGTACCTCAGAGAACTCAAGGCGCATGAAGGGCAGTCAGGAGCTAGGATCTAGGAATAGGTGAATGTCTGGGTCAGGACCAAATACTCGACAGGCTCAGACACATGCAACCGAGGGGGCAGACTGTACTAGTGCCTTCTCTGGGCTTTGCTTCCCTGCCAGGGTCACTGCGACAGTTCTCAGAGGGCAGGGCAAACCCCTAAGGGGGACATGGGAGGGGACGGCGCTGGTCAAATAACAGCATCTAAGACAGGAACAGGACATTGAGATGGGACCTGGCAAAGTATGTGTGAGAATGTGTGTATGTGTGCTTGCATGCAAATTAGGGGATAGGAAGGTAGGGGATATTTTGGGGCCAGACAATTCGACTCTTCTCTGCTAACCCCCGTCTCTGTCACTCCCTTGCTCTGTTACCCAAAAGTCCTCTAACTTCTCTGGCAGAAGGCTCCAAGGCTGAAGCAAGCATTCTACATTCCAGTCATATCAATTTCCAAACAGATCCTGCCCTCTGACACATCTACTCTTCCTACAGTAGACTCCTATTCATCCTTCAAGGGTTGACTCAAATGTCAACTCCTTTGTTAAACCTTTCTTAACTCTCCCTGGCAGACCTCATGGGTTGCCTTCTCTATGCCTGTGGTACTTCGTACACACTCCTACAAGCACAACTTCCATAATACATTATACCTGTTCATTGATATGTCTGTTTTCCCCCACTAGATTGAATTCCTGGGGAATGGAGGCTGTGATAATTTTTTTTTAATCTGCTACAAAGCGTTTAACAGAGTGTCTGGCACAATAAATAATCACTGAGTTTATGAATGAATAAATGAATGAATGAACAGTTGGTCTGGGAGGCACTGTCTGGGTACCAAGAAAGAGATTTCATCTTGGGAAGCTTAGTGAGTAATACACATGAAAGCGCTAAGCATGATTCCTGGGATCTATCAGAGGCTGAACAAAATATTTGATGAAATTCAGGCAAATGTGGTTTGACTTCCTTACTTGATGAGGTGATAGGCTCCTTTGTCTCATTTGAAAAAAAGGATGAAAATCCACTAAAGGAAGAAATTCTCACTCAGTTTTAAGCAGAATGACCTACCTTTTATCTTTTACACCTGGATCCATTAATCAATCACCAGCCACGTCAGAAGTCCAACCTTTACAGTTCAGTTAACCAACTCAAAGACGTCTGTCACCCTCTAGGTGCAGAAAGAGGTGTGAATCCACAGGAAAGTGAGAAGAGTCTCAGAGTGCAAGCAGGGACCAAAATAGCTGAGTTGAACCAAAGATGTAGCGATCATAGTTGAAACAGTGTAATTGGTCTGCTGGCCAGAAGGCGGGATTTGGATCCTTGAGAAACAAAATCTCCTGAGACATTCAGGAGTAGTGGCAGGGACAAGGAGAGAGCAGGGAATAATGAGGAGGAAAAAGATGTGGACATAAAAGGGAAGAGAATGGAAGACAACAGAGGTGGTGGCGAGAGTAGGAGTGGCAATGGGGGTGCGGCAAGAAGCAAATCACAGGTGGTGCCTGGAAACAGAGATGGCCTGGGCGGGGAGGAGGGAAGCTTGATCAGGGGGTCTCCAAGGGCAGCTGGCAGCATCACAGCTTAACCAGACTGTGTAGCCCAGAGGAGAGGAGAATGATTGGGGTCTGGTGTTTGATTGGAGATGAAGTGGCCAGGTGAAGTTGATAAGCAAAGGGCAGCCAATAAGCTGTCAAACTTGGAAGCATGGGCTGGAATGAGGAAGAAAAATGTTTTTAAAAATTAAAAAAAAAACTCTGATCTAAGAGTTTAGGCAACTACAGTCATAAGTGGGCAAAGTACTGGTCCCAACATGCATGGGAGTTTCAAGTTCTATTCTAGAGGGGTTTTTTTTTTTTTCTCTTTTGTTGGTGAATGAACCCAGCACTCTACTACTGAGCTATATCCCAGCCTTCTAGATATTTATCTGAGAAGGAATGGTGAATAACTCAAGCTTGACTAAGGGAGAGCAGCCAGGGGAGAGAGGGAATGAGGGAACATGACCCCGCAGACGGGGCTGGAGGAGGGAGGCCTGTACAAAGCAGAACGCGAACGGAAGGAGATCTGCTGGCACCGAGGGTGAAACTCAGACAAGGATGAGCGATTGCAAGACAGGTCTTGACTCAGTTTAAGAAACTTTTTAGCAGTCAGATGTTTTAATTATGTTTAACAGTGACAAAAGTTACTATATTAGAGCACTTACTGTGTACCTGGTATCGCATGAGGCACACAAGAATGCAGCAACCGTACAAGGTAGGAATGATAATCTCCACTTTGCAGGTAAGGAAACTGAGGTTAGCACAGATTAAGTGATTACTCAGACCACAAAGCTAATAAGTACAGTAGCAGGAGCCAGGCATTCTACACCATGAGATTACTGCACAGGTAGCCCGTCCCCTTCCTGAGACTTCCTATTTTTCATACTCCTAAATGCAGTGTCTTAGATCATAGTGATTCTAATACCCTTGTTCTGTGGTTCTTACATCAGAGCACAGCATCGCCTACCCAGTCATCCAAATCAGAAGCCTCCACGGGACCTGTGACTCATCTCTCTCCTTCACTGCCTATATCCAGTGTCTGACCAAAAATTTTTGGTTCTGCCCCCTAAACATAAAATTTGCTTGTTTCTGTTTATTCATTTATTTAGTAAATACTGTGTTAGGTTTATAAGAAAAGAACAAAACATTCTTGTTTCCCTTTCTCTCTCTCTCTCTCTCTCTCTCTCTCTCTCTCTCTCTCTCTCTCTCTCTCTCTCTCTCTCTCTCTCTCTCTCTGAGATGGTATCTTGCTACATAGTTCAGGCTGATCTTGAACTCACTATGTAACTCATGGTGACCCTCCTGCCTCAGCCTGCCAAATGCTGGGATTACAGGTGTGCACCAACATGCCCGGCCTCCTGATACTTTTTAGTTGCAGTCTAGTAGAAGAACCATGAGGTAATTAGTGTTATGAATAAAACAGGCTAAGGAGGAAGAGTGGAGTGAGGCTAAGAATGTAGCTCAGTGGTGCAGTACCTGCTCAGCAAGTATAAGGTTCTAGGTTAGATTCCTGGTACAAAAAAAAAAAAAAAAAGTGAATGAACGGCTGTTTTACAGAGGGTAGTCAAGGAAAATCTCTTAGATATCTGAGCAAGAGACATGAAGGAGGTAAGAGAGTGGGCTGTGTGACTATCAGCCAGGAAGAGGGAACACTGTGGATATCCCAAGGAAATTCAAGGCATTAGAGTTTTCCACTTCTTTAGTCTGGAGCCTTTGTGACTTGGCCCCTGACTCCCTCACAGCCTCTTTTACCATTCCTCACCTAGTGTTCTGCCATCCAGGGTGTTCTAGTTCTTCCCAGTCCTCACATGAATTGTTCTTTATGGATAGATCACAATCCAGAAGGATCACTCGCTTTCTCTGAAAGAGATTCCCATAATCCCTGAAATCTGCATCAGGAGTTTCTCCTCCATCTAGTTAGGACTGCCCTTCTTATTGCAGTTCTCACCACGCTGTATTGTAACCTGTGGGAATTACCTGCCTCCTCTTAACTATAAAAGTATGGGGGCGGGGATCAGTCTGTCCTTTTCCACACTGTAACCCCTAGCACAGGCCCAGCAGAGCCATGATGAAATGGAAGTGTTACCTGCTGTCACTCCTAAGTTACAAACACAGAAAGTGTATTAATCATTTAGAAAACCTCTCTACTCACATTGGTTCAGTGTCCAGCTCCTACCCTTTGTGACTCAGGTCTGCTGTCATCTCCTGGTCCCTCACTGCCTATTCCCTGATGTTAGCAAACAACCTGTCAGCAGCTTTAAGCTCAACATTGAGATTTCACCATGTTGCTATATGCAGGCATGATGGATGACCCAAGACCATCGTTTCCCCTCCACTGCATGATTAGATTAGTCCTTACAACTGAATTTTTGCTTGTTTCTTTCTCTGGCTTCAAATTCTAAACTGAAATTACTATGATTCTAATCTCTTTTTTCAGAGCCTTAGGTTCCCTGCCTGCTTCTCAGAGAGACTCTGAGCGTTAGATTGAATTCCCTATATATACTACCTGGGAGCTGGGTGAGGTCCTATCTGAAAAGATGGGTCATTTAGGACCGAGATCCTGCCACATAGCAAATACTGCCTAACTTTTATCTTTCTAGCTGAGTGCCCTTGGGCAAATGACCTAACTTCTCATAGTATCATGTTCCCCATCTGTTAAACAGGATGATAACAGGAGAGCAATTAGGAGGATTCAGTGAGATGCACTGTGGTAGGTAAATCAATGGCCCTTCAAAGATGTTCAAGCCCAGTCCCCAAACCTGTGGCTGTTACTTTACATGGCAGCGGGGACTTTATTAGATTTGATTAAGTGAAAGATCTTCAGGCGGGGAGATTATCCTACGTTACAGGTGGGCCTAGGGATGGCCAGAGTCCTTGTGAAGGAGGCAGGAGGTTCTGAGTCAGTGAAGGAAATGGGAGGGTTCCAAGCCAAGGAATGTGGGTGGGCTCTAAAAAAGGGAGAAGGCAAGGATTTTTACCTAGATCCTCCAGAAAGAATGATCCCTGCGAATACCTTGATATTAGTCCGCTAAGTACCATTTTAGACTTCTGACCTTCAGAAAGTAAGATAAATTTGTGTTTTGTTGTTTGTGGTGTCAGAAATTGGACCCAGGGCCTTGTGCACACTAGGCCAGTACTCTGCCAAAGAGCTATATCCCGAGTTGTGTTGTCATAAGACACTAAGTTTGTGATAATTTGTTACAGCAATAGTAAGTAAGAAACTAATACGTGCACATAAAGCAATTAGCTGGTTTTGGTACATAGAAAGTATTCTCATAATGCTCCTGTGTCTACATTCCTTGGCAATAGATTGACCACTACCTGTGGTCACTGCTACCACACCAAATCACTGGGTTTTTCCGGAGATTCCTCAGGCAGTGGTTCTGTCACTGGATCAGTTTCCTCCATTCCTGTCCCACTAAAACCCTACTTTCTCCTCTACTCCTACAACCAAGGTCCCAGCCTTGCTGCTGAGCACATCTGAGTTATGACTATTTTTAAAAATTTCATGCTAAAGGCATAATCAGGAAATGCTCTGGTCAGTAATACTCAGAGATCACGTAATTTAACAGGCTTGTTTCACAGAAGCGACAAATAAAACTCAAAGAGGAGAAATGACTTATTCAAAATCACAGAACAAGTTGGTAGGGGAGCCAGAAATGGAACCCAGCACCCCTTGTCGCCCAGGGAGGGTTCTTTCTGTCCTGCTACACTTCCCCTCCCACTAGCTCTGGTTTGCCTCCAAATACTGTTTCTTTTCTTTTCTTTCTTCCTCATTTCCAGCCAGTGTAAAAAGGGCCTTCAGGATCGCCCACAACGCCCAGCATAGCTTCTTGACAAACACCTTAATGGCGCAGCAGCGCCCGTTGGCTGCCGTTGGTGCCTGAGTGGGCGGTAAGTTCGCTAGCGGGAATTCCCTGGCACTCTGCTCAGTGTCCTCGGCCCTCACCCAGGAGTTCACTACAAGCCAGCAATCACCAGGCCTGGGGAGATGGCATGTTTGGGGTTTTGGTTCAGCACTGGGATGTCCACGTTTTCCAATTCTGGGGAGGCCCCTGCCCAAGCCCAAGAGTGTGGCCGTGCTCTTATTTGCCGAGACAGGAAGAACCTTAGTCTCCCTCACCCTTCCTGTCCCCTGGGGCTCAACTCACTTATGAGTTATGAAACAAGAAGAGGAAAAACAGAGGCTAGAGGTCAGGACTCAGATTCTTAACTATAATGGGAAGAGAGACGAACTAGATGATCTCTAAGTAATTATATCAGTGTCCATTATTTTGGCTTAGGAGAATCGAGTGTGGAGCTGACCCTGTAGCTCCTCATTGCCAGTCAGAAAGTCCAAATTGCTTAACATGGCCCTCTATAAACTTCGAGCCCTTTCTTGCCCACCTCAAGTTCCCTGTACTCTAGCTCTCCTGTGTTGCTTCAACATGTCCTGCAGATTCTCCCTCTGCCTCTTTATTTATTTCTCTCCTAGAATGCCCTTTCACAGGTATCCTGGCCATGGCTTGATGAACTATTAGATGTCCATTAAATGTAGCCTGACTGTTCCTCCATGGGGGGCCTCTCCACCCAGCCTGAACGAACCTCCTCTGCATCCTCAGGGCCATCAGCACATCCCTCACTTACCGGGTATTTCATATTACACTGTAAATAATGCTTTACATGCCTGTTGTCCCCATTGAACTTTCCCTCACAGACCTCACAGCCTGGTGGAGGAGACAGCGAAACAGTAAACATTTCATTGCAGCTGTGATAAGTAGATGAAAGAAAAGGACAAGCGCAGTGAACGCGCATGACAGGAGATACAGGCTGGGATGGCAGGGGTGGCCTCCCTGACATCCCAGCTGAGACCTGTGAATGAATAAAAGAGGCCAGGTGAAAGTCTAAGAATGAACATTGCAGGAAAAAATGTCTTGTCGAATTTCTGAAGGGAAGGAGCCTGTCTATTAGAATGAGAGAGAAGGCCGGGCGACTGGAGCCTGGTGAGCAGTGGGAGAGGCGGTGGGATGAAAGAGAGGCGAAGAGTGGGAAGGACTCAGTCATGCAGGGCCTCGGATGCTGCATGGAGCAGCTGGGGCGGCGGGGGGCTGGTTTCCAAGGGGCTCACCATACAGTTCTGCTTTGGTGTGAATCTGAAATTTTCTAACAATTAAAATTAGTAGTAAATTAGTAATAGTAATTTAATCTTTGTCCTAAAAGTCATGTTAAACAAGACGAGGGTGGGAATAACATGATCAGATTTTTGGTATATTTTAAAATTTGGTATAAGCCGGGCGTGGTGGCTCACACCTGTAATCCCAGCACTTGGGAGGCTGAGGTAGGAGTATCGTTGTGAGTTTGAGACCAATCTGAACTGTAGAGCAAGACCCTGTCTGAAAAAAAACCAAAATTATTATTGCTGACAAAAGTTTAATAATACCTTGCCTTTCTCTAATCACATTTTTACAACAATATGTATAAGCTTTGGAATAATATATATATATATATATATATATATATATATATATATATATTTACACACACAAATGACTTTGCTATTATCCTGTCAC
Organism: Dasyprocta punctata; assembly: GCA_004363535.1. Lineage (NCBI taxonomy): Eukaryota > Metazoa > Chordata > Mammalia > Rodentia > Dasyproctidae > Dasyprocta > Dasyprocta punctata. Next base: position 98,937 of record RJWM01003887.1, on the reverse strand, counting down.
TAAAACATAAATCAAAATTGTGTTTGAAAATCAACTGCCTTTGAAAACAAGTACATGTTGTAATGAGGAACTAAAACGAGCAAAGGACTGGCATGCTTAAAATCCCAGTTACTCAGGAAACTGAAATGGGAGGGTTGCAAGTTCAAGGCCAGTCTGGGTTACTTAGTGAGATCCTATCTTGAAACAAAAAATAAAAAGGCTAGAGGTATAGTTCAGCGGAGGAGCACCCCTGGATTCTCTCCCCACTGCAAAGCCAAACAAAATGAAGGACTTGAATAGAACAAGCCCTGAAGTCCAAACACAAACAAACAAACCAGCAAACAAGCAAACAAATGACTGGTTCCAAAACCTCTTAGCAGTGATGGGAAGTATCGCTCAGTGATAGAGCACTTGCCTAGCATGCACAAGTCTGATGCTCAACACTGCAAAACGAAACAATACGAAAGGAAATGAAACAAAACAAAACAAAACCTCTCATTGAGACAGGGCCAGAGCGGGGCGTGGTGGTGCACGCCTTTAATCTCAGCACTCAGGAGGCTGAGGTAGGAGGAGCATTATGAGTTCGAGGCCGCTTGGGCTACAATGAGAGTGCAAGGCCGGGCCTGAGCTACATAGTGCAACCCTTCCTCAAAAACAAAACAAAACAAAACAAAACAAAACACCCAAACAAACAAACAAACAAACAAAGAAAACTAGGCCTGGGAGTTTGGCTCAATAGCTTAAGTGCCTGTCTGGCAGGCCCAAGGTTGTGAGTTTGATCCCTGGTGCTGAAAAAAAAAAAAAAAAAAAAGGGCCAGAGCCAGGACTCATACCTCTATCCACACACCACTCCCTAAAATTGGGACTCAGGCCTAAACTGTGCTTAGAGATGGTCCAGCACCTAGAATAACTGGGGAAAAGCCCAGTTCTTCCACCTCCTCAACACAGCTCTCTGAGCAGGTCACGTCTCACTCGGAAACCTTTGATGACTCCCCTCAGCCTTTGGACAAAAGCCAATTTCACAATCTGCTCTCAGCTTCCTTTTCCAGCCTCTTCTCCTTATATATTCTTACTAAAAAGAGCAAGTAACTTGAAGCTCTGGGCACATCTAGTTATCCCACTGTCTCCTAAACATGTCGTGAACTTGTGCAGAGGTATGGTTCATAGTTTCCCTTCTGTCTGGACCACTCACTTGCCATTTTTTGTCCTTCTCCTTCAAACATTCATCAAAGGTACCACCTTCTTCTGGAAGCATCTCTGACTGGGTCAGCCTCAGCTGAGTATTTCCTCCCTCTTCTGTGCCGTTACACTTACCTAGTTTTTACCTCTAGCATGCATTCATTTATCCTTCCAAAAAGCTACTGAGTTGCATGTGCCAAGTACTATTTAAAGAATTTGGTGGGGTACACAGACAATACAACTGATTTTAAAATATTTATTGCGTATCTAGAAAGTATCAGGCATTGTCCTAGGTGCTGAGGAGACAACGGCTTTAGGGGTTTTTTTGTTTTGTTTTGTTTTGGTATCAGGAATCAAACTCATAACCTCGTGCTTGCCAGGCAGGCGCTGTGCCATTAAGCTATATCCCTGGCCCACAATGGCTTTAGTTTGTTCTTCTTTTCGATGTTTGTTTGAGGCCACATCATAAGGGCAAGCACTTCCTAAGATTAGTTTCTTTGGTATAACTATAATTTACATCTGCTAGTTCTAAAGCTACATCTTCCAAGGCCTGGAGTGGAACATAGTTGAAAGTGGGAACGAATGGCTAACTGGCTATTCTAGTAGTCCAGAATATGAGTTTTATGTAGAGGAAAAAGCACTGAGCCCAAGGACAGGGAACACAGCTTCTAGACTTGCCTGTACTGCTTATTAGCTGTATGTGGGTCCCTGACAAGCCGATGGGTAAGTTATATCATCTCTCTCAGTCTCAGTTTACTCACCTATGAAATGAGGACATCTTCCCTGTCTTCTTCACAAGGTTATTGCCAGAACACCACACACACACACACACACACACACACACACACACACAGCAAGTACAAAGTACAAAGCACTTTAGATACAGAGGGGTATTGAAATAATAGGAAAACCCACAGTAATAATAAGAGAAAATAAATTTTAAAATATATCAGAAAAAAACGAGACAAGAAGGTAAAAATGGAAACAAAGGCTTTGTAAATGGGGAGGGCAGGAGGGGTTGAAGGGAGGGTAGGAGAATGGGAAAGAAAGAAACAAGTTATATCATGTACAGGTATGAATTCTCTAGAATTTTTAGACTTGGGACTATTTTAGTGCTTTTTTTTTTTTTTTTTTTTTTTTTTGGTTCCGGGGATTGAACTCACAATCTCACGACTGCCAGGCAGGCACTTAAGCCACTAAGTTAAATCCCTGGTCCTAATTTTTTTTGAGACAGGGTCTCACTATGCAGTTTAGGCTGGCTTTGAACTGACTTTGTAGCCCAGGCTGGTCTTGAACTCACAATGATCCTCCTGCCTCAGCCTCCCAAGTGCTGGGATTAAAGGTGTGCACCACCAAGCCCAGGATATGTTAGCGCTTCTTAATAGGTCTACCTACCCCCAGACCCATTTGGGGTTGTAACCCTTCTTGTACAGGTGCAAACCAAACAATGTTCTCCATCTGCCCAGAGTAAGTCACTTAAAACAAGTCTCAAAGGCTGGACTCCATTATGCTCTAGGTCTAAGAGCCATATACCGTGTGGTGTGAGCTTACTGGTGGTCTCTTCCTATCCATTTTGACTTTCTTCAGAATCAGATTGGAACCTAAGAAGGCATAAATAAATAAATGATTTTTTAAAGCTGAGGGACGTAGCCAGGCATGGTGGTGCATGCCTGTAATCCCAGCACTCGGGAGGCTGAGGCAGGAGGATCATTGTGAGTTCAAGACCAGCCTAGGCTGCAAAGTGAGCTCAAGGTCAGCCTGAACTGCATAGTGAGACCCTGTCTCAAAAACACAAAACAAAAACAAAAACCAACCAACCAAACAAACAAAAAACTGAAGGATATTTCTTACCAGCTAATAATAAACAATAGAGGAAAAGAAATAAATAAGAGGATGGGATGCTTTAAATAAACCAAAGGCAGGAAGCCAATTAGAGAACAGACAGAACCCCCAATGTGCAAAATACAAAAGAAACACTCAAGAAAAAAAAAAGAGAAAACAGACTGAATCTTTTTTTTTTTTTCTTTTGGCTTGGTAATGAAAGATCAGAGACATGAAATCAAAAGCCAAAGATACTGAAAAATACTTTCAATTTAGAAGTCAGAAGGCTGGGGAGAAGTTTTGGTTCTGATTCACCTACATCAAGGTTTGTGCCCTTGGGCTCCTCATTTAAGGCAATTCAAGAAGTATCTATTAAGTGTTACTGTGTGCTTACCGGGTTATCTCTAAGGTAATGGCTACCTTTTGATTCCTCTCAATTGCATGCCATGATCATTGGATGACATCCTACTGAAAGAGTTATGATAGAACTCAAAGGTGAAATTGTGGATCCATGGCCCAAAGAAATAACCTCTATTTCTCTTGAAGGAAAGAAAGGCAGTGAGTCTCATCCCTAAGAAGGGTTTTAGAAAGGACTTCAAGACCTGTATACCTATGAGCACCTATTTCAGATTCATGTAACTTTTGGACATAAAGAATAAAATCACTGAATGCTCACTTAATACTCAACAGTGGATACCGAGGGTTGTGAATTGTGTTAGATCTAAAAACATAATTTGGTTGGGAAAGTCCTTGCCTATGTACCATACTTTTACCAAATAATGTTTAGTACTTAAAAAAAAATTTTTTTTGTCTTTTTGAGACAGGCTTTCACTATGCAGTTTGGGCTGACCTTGAACTCAGAGCGATCCTCCTGCCTCAGTTTCCCAAGTGCTGGAATTACAGGCATGTACCACCAAACCCAGCTAGTATTTTAAAAAATTAAATGACACACCAACTGGGTTGCCCTAGAGTAATCCTCCAAGTACAGAGAAGTAAATGATGCCTACAGAATTGAGAGAGGCTTTCCAATAAAATCTGCTGAAACTTAGGAAGTGGTTTGGGATGAATGAGGGGGGTAACAGTGAACAACACGTGGCCATATCCAGAGAAACATGGGTAGTTGGTGTTAGGAAAAGGGAGAGACAGGCTTGTCTGGAGTAAGGATGCATTATCTGTGTTCACTGGGAGAGACAGCCTGCTAATGGGGTGGTAGGGAGGAGTCAGACTCTAGGGGCCTTAAAGACAGAACACAGAGTAAGCAGCATTATCAGCTTGCTGAAAAGCAACAATATTCTACAAGGTTTGAATCATGTGATCCACTACTGCTCAGTGAAGAGATCAGGCACAAATTTTTGATAGGAGCAGTGGATGTAATTTGGCTGTGTTATAGAAAGTTTTGAACAATATATTAGACATTTAAAATGGAATGGAATGAAGGATAGTGCCAGGTCCTGAGAACTCACTTAGAGGTAGGAAACAGCAGATGGAAATGAATGGGAGGGGGTTAGGAGTTCAGGGGGCCCCAAGAGACTATGTTGGGACTTATCTGACTTAAATATTTTATAAGTAATCCAGAAGAAGTAGAGCAAAGTAAACTTCCAGGACTGCAGATCATATAAAGCCCTTTCAGGTAGGAAAATCCCAAGCTGAGGGAAAGGAGCTGAAGGAGGAGACAGAGTGAGTAGGATGCAAAATGGCAGCTGAACGTCAACATAGGAAACGTAAGGCAATGCACTCTGATAAAAATAATCCACATATGGATAGAGTGTTGGGTTCCAGGCTATCGGTTCTGACCCAGGAAAGGGATCAGGGAGCTACTGCCGACTGTTTCCTTAAGGCGGCTGCCTAGGGTGTTGAGGTCATGATGGCTGACATGGAGATGGCCAGAAGCAAGGACTGGACCTAGAAAGCAACAAAAAAAATCACCCTTTCTTTATGCAAAACCATAGGGTTCCACACCTGGCAACAATGGTCAAGTTGAAAATGTGGGCTCAAATATATCCAAGAAGGACATGTAAAATGATCCAGACGATGAATGTGTCTGTTCTGAGGCTGGCCTGTCATGTTGGGGGAGCTTAAGTTTGTAAATATAAAAGCTAAGAGAAGTGGAATATAATCAAAGCCTGTAAAATTGGTAAGGATAAGGACTGGGTAAACATAACCTTCTCTCCAAATCCTGACATATTTAATTAAATCACCTCCGCTTAATGCTTGAAATACCATAGAATAAAAAGGCATCAGAGTTGACATTTTCAGCCCTATCTCTGTTACAGACGGTAAGATTCAAACCTATGGAGGGCAAGGAAATGGCTCCAGGTCACAGAAACCACCAGGGGCCAAAGTCAGATTAGACTGCAGGCCCCCTAAATCCCAGATCAGTGTCTTTCCATCTCACCACATGCACTCAGGAAGTCTAAGCAAATCCTACTTCTTCTAGGGTGTAAACTCATGAAATACACTACTCTGACATGAGCTAAAGCTAAAAACACAAACAAGCTAGGAAAAGTTTTCACTAAAGACCAACCAGCAATTATAAGATCTTTGGAGACAACTATTAAGTAAGGTGAAAGAGTCTTCTGCACACCCTAATTTTGGGAGGAACATGTAACCCTTTGTAAATCTGAAGAAATGTAGGGATTCCTTCCTGCAAAAACACGCATTTGTACATGCACATACAAATTTACAGAAAATTTCAGGGAATTTATGGCCTCTGGTGTCCCATACCCAGTTAAAAATTGCTGTTCTGGCAGAGTCTTCTGAACAGACTGCCTGCTTCAACAAGTACACTTCTTCTTAGGATAATTCAGGAAATCACACTGAATTTTCCCAGCACAATACCACAGTCTCAGTACTGTTAGACACGCAGACCTCTAGACTGGAAGAGACCAGAGAAATTACCTGGTTCAACTGCCCCCTCCCCATATGATGCATGGTTAAGTATGAGGAAAGCAGAGTCAGTCTGCCTAGGTTAGAATCCCAGCTCCATCACTCACTAGCTGTGTGACCTTGGGCAAGTTACTTATGCTCTCTGAGTTAATAATGTCTGTAAAATGGGGATAACAATCACAACTATCTCATAGAATACTTATGAAGATTAAATGACCTAATGCATATAATGCATACAGCACCAGGCCTGGCCTCTAGCACGTTCAGTAAATGCTCGTTGGCATTATTGTTATTATTATGCATGTATCCATGCAGGTACTATGCATGCATTCATCCAATCGCCTCCTGGAGTTTTTGCTTGCACATGCCAGTGATGAGCAGCTCACCGCCTTCGAAACTGGCTGAGCAGCTCCAATTGTTACAAACTTCTTCCTATATTAAGCTGAAATTTGCCTTCTTGCAACCCCCTCCCCCTCTTAGTTGGCCTTAGTTTTGCCCTGTGGGGCCACGCCGAGCAAGTCTATTCTGTCTCCACCTGACAGCCCTTCGGACACGAACACAGGGCTTGAGTCCTTCCTCCGCCCTCCCCCTCCCCCTTCCCCGGCTTGAACATCCTTGGTTTCTTCTCCCAACCCACAACAGCCCGGCTGCGCTTACTATTTACTCCGAGGCGTTGTACGGTTTCCCTCACACATAGTCATGCAGGCCACACACCTCACCGCCACCACAACAATCCCGACCCCGCCGTTCCGCCCCCGCCGCTGCCCCTGTCCGCGGTGCTGAACGGCTCCGGCCGCGGCCGCCCCGGCGCAGCCCTCCCCGCTCCCGCGGCCGCGGCCCGGACCCGAGCGCGGACCCCGCGCGCCGCCCCCCGCCGCCCCCCGCCAGCCGGCGCGGCCCAGGCCCGGCCGGAGCCGCCCCCCGCCCCGCCCCGCCCGCAGGCCCGCGCCCCACCTGCCCGGCGAAGGGCGCCTCCGCCCCGGCCGCCCGGTCCCCGGCTCCCGCCGCCCGCGCGGCGACCGGCAGGCAGCAGAGCGCGGGCAGCAGCAGCAGCAGCAGCCGCCGCCCCGGGGCCCGCCAGCGGCTCCGGCATGCGGCCCGGCCCGGCGCGGCGCGGCCGCCCCGGGTCCTCGGCATCCCGGCGGCGGGGCCCGGCCGCCCGGCTGCGATGGCGGCGGCGGCGGCTCCGGCCGGGTCCTCCCGCTGCAGCCGCTGCGGAGCCGCCGAGTCACGGCGCCGCGGACACGCGCCCGGCCCGCCTGCCTCCGCCGCCGCCGCCGCCACCGCCACCGCCGCCTCGGCCGCCGGCGCGCCCCCGCCTCCGCGCGCCCCGCCCCGGCAGGGGGCGGCCAGGGCGCGGGGGCAGCACCCAGCCCGGCCTGCGGGGCGGCGGCTCCGGGCGGTGCTGCGCCGGGGTGGGGGTGGGGGCAGAGGAACCGGGGGAGGCTGGGGGCGGTCGCCCAGGCTTGAAAGAACAGCGTGGGGCAGATGGGTAGGTGGGTAGGTGGGTGGCTGGGTGGCTGGGTGGTTGGGGTGGGTGGGGGAGGGCTCGGGGGCAGCCCCGAGGGCGGGCGAAGAGGCGGAATAACCCTGGCTCTGTGGAGGAAAGTCGGGGTTAGGGGTCTGAAGGCCAAGGCGAGCCGTGGGGAGGGTGGTCCCTGGGAAAGATGGGGTTCTGAGAGACAGCCTAGGGAGGAGACTGAGGGAGCGCCCTGGAGTAGAACTGGGAATGAGAGGGTGGCCCTGGAGAGGGGCTCCGAGGGGAAGCGCTGACAGGGGCCAGGAGGTGGAGAAGGTAAAGTGAGACCTAACAGCCTTTAAAGGGGGCAGCTCTGGGAAGCATTAGGTGAAGTTAAGGCAAAGCTCACGCCTCGCTCATTCCTGGAGGCAAAACGATCTCCCAGCTAGGGGGCTCATCTTTCATTCCTAACAGCCTGTATTTATTCAGCATTTTCTATACGTAAGACTCTGGTCTGCTTGGGATACAAACGAGCAAACAAGGCCCATTCCTGAAGTGCAGAGGTTTACACCTTGGTGAGAAAAATTCAAGCTCATAGAAATATAGGACAGCAAGCGCCAAATGTCAAATAGGTTCAAGCGGGTGCTCCAGGAGCCTAAAGAGAAGAGGGCCTGGGGCAGTCGGGAAAGGTATCCCGAGCAGGTGGGACCTTTGATAGGCTCTGACGAAAGGCTGGATATAAACAAAGGAAAGGCAGTGGCGAGGGGAAGTTGAGGGTGCACATGCTGTGGCTGGGGTTAGGTAGGTCAGTTTCTTTGGCTCCTGTGGGAAGATGCTGGGGAATGTGGGAAATAGTACAAGTTGGCGAATGGTAAGGTAATGAATTTGGGTTGTACTCTGAAGGGGGTGGTGACAAGATTTTCTTGAACAGGAGGATGTGCAAAAAATGGTATTTTATGATTACCTGGTAATTTGGAGGTGTGGAAAGGGCACGGGTTTTGGAGTCAAACATATGTTCAAATCTTGGCTTATTCCACTTTTTAAAAAATACTACCAGTATGAGGGAGCTGTAAGGATGAGGCACTTGGGACTTAATAGAGGTTGCATGTGAGTTTCCTTCAGAAGGTAGAGAATAATGACCAGGAGAGGCAGAGATGAGTTGGGAGACTATTGCAATGTGTCACTTCAAGAAAATGATGACTGCAATAATAGTTAACATTTATGGAATGCCTACTACACATACCAGGCATGGGCTAAGCACTTTACTGAATTCTGTCTCATTTAATCCTGATTGAAAAACCCTACAGAACAGTTACAGTTATTTCAATTTAGGAAAAGGAGGTGGTGGTTCTGGGTAAGTTTATGGTTAATAAGTTGTATTCCTGGAACAACGTGGCCTCAGAACCCTTTTTTTTTTTTTTTCCTAAGATGACCTGAAAGGGGAGAGATGGCAGGCATGAAAGAAGAGGGAAAAGAGTCTGGAGGAAAGGCCACCCAGAAAGATGAATGGTGTATCTTCACAGAACTGGAGTGGCTCAGGGGAGATGACAGAAGTTGGGTTTTGGGCTTGCTGAGATTGGAAGTGACCACCAGTCACTGAGATGGGTACAGGAATGAGTTCAGAAGAGGGTAAAGCAAGGGTATGTTGGAACTCTTCAGGTTAAGTACAATATTTGAATCTGAAAGGGAAGAATAAAAAGAACAGAAGACTACAAGCCCCATCTTGGGGCATCTGTGAAGAGCAATCACAAGAGACTGAAGAATAGTCCAGAAGATGGTAGTGGAGTGCCAGGGCGGAGGGGCGGAGAGCACCTGAGAGGAGGAGTTGGCAGTCTCAGGAGATCAAAGGGACTAAAGACTGGTAAATACCACTGAACAGTTCACAGTCTGGTAGGGTGATGGAGACAGGTAATTGTGGTTACAGAAGTTATGATAGAGATGAGAACAAGGCCTTGTTCTCATTGAAGAAAGACAATGAACATCCCAATTTTGGAAGATTTGGGAGTGGGTATATTCCAGAAAGAAGACATAGTGTATTTGGGGAGGGAAATGGAGCAGACTGGGCTGGGCTTTTCTTTATTTTTTTGAGGCAGGGTCTGGTTATGTAGTTCAGGCTGGCCTGGAACTCACTATGTAGGCCAGGCTGGCCTGGAACTTGTAGAGAGCCTCCTGCCTCAGCCTCCTGAGTGCTGGGATAACAGGTGCCCACCACCACACCCAGCATAGGCTGGGCTTCTTAAGGACAAGATTTATCTTACTCATCTCCTCTACTTAATGCTAAATGCTCTTGAACTGCTAATGATATTATAGAGCTAGAGCAGCCCACCATGAGTCAGCTACCAGGGGTAGTCGATGTGGATGGCAGTAAGTAACTTATGACAAGTAAAAGAAGAGGCTGACAAGAGTGAATGGGTGCTAATCAAATGCGTTCCTAAGGTAGTTCTTAGTAAGAGGAAGGTCCAAAAACCATTGCGAAGTCACTTTGGAAGCTAAAGACAGTTTAAAGGGCTTTAGAATAATACCATACAAAGGGGTCACCAGAGCTGACTTCTTGGCCTATAGTGATCATGATAAGTATGAGATAAAAGAGAAAAAAACTGGATGTGGTGGTGCACACCTGTAATCCCAGCACTCAGGAGGCTGATGCAGGAGAGTGGCTGTGAGTTCTCAAGGCCAGCCTGGGCTACATAATGAGCTTAAAGCCAGTCTGGACTACACATGAGACCCTGTCTCAAAAATCAAACCAGAACCAACACAAAACAAAACAACCAAAGCAGAAGAAAACACCTGATTTAATGCCTGGAAATCACTAACTTCAGTGTGCTTTGGTCAAGTCAGTCTCTGTGAGTCTTGGTTTCCTCATGGGTAAAATGAAATTGATGTCCCCCGTCTTCTCCAATTCGTAGGAGAGACCACAAGAATGGTTAGGATTCACTTCTTTAAATGATATGGCCAAGTGACCAAATGTTAAGTAAAGCTTTTATATTGAGGGCCTATAGATGCCCAGCTTGACCCTCATTTTGTATTCTTTCTCTGTGAATCTTGGGCCAGATCTCATCTCAGCTCTGTGTGCGGGTGTGCTGTTCATTTTGGGAGTGTCTGTCTGGGGGCTGGCTGACTGGTGTTGATTTGCCCTGAATTTACATAGCCTCATCCCTCTTCAAGATTGGGCACACCAAAATAGGAGGTTTACAGGTACATTCAGCTGCATCCAGAAGTTTCCGATGACTATCCTAAACCTGTGATTACCTGAATTCCAAGAAAGAAGGAGCCCCACAGGACCAGGGCCTCCACGACAGAGACCATCCTTTCCTGGGAACAGAGCCATCCCTCAGCAGAGAAGATTCCAGAGCTATGATACCAGGACTGAGACCAAGTGGACCCTAGCCCACTAGCTAATCTTTGAAAGCTGGCCTCCTACCTTTGTGGGTGAGCCAATCTGAATCCCAGTATGAGTGTGCCTCCTCCAGCCACTTATGCTGGAGTCTTTTCTTCTAACTTTCCAATTAATTTGTTAAAAAAACCAAAAACCTTTGATATTGCTAATCTTACCAAGTAATATTATATCAGTGCCAGAGCTTACTGGTGCCTTCTCTTTCCTCCACTTCTCACTTGTTTATTCAATACGCATTTATTGTGTATCTTTTGAGTGCTTTTTTTTCTTTTCTTTTCAAAGGAGGAAGAATTTATTGAGAGAAAGAAAACTTCTGTCTAAGAGGAACAGAAGGAAGCCTGGAAAATGGGTTGCCTTTGTTTTTCTTTTTGAGACAGGGCCTTGCTATGTAGTTCAAGCTGCGTTGAACTCACTATGTAGCCCAGGCTGACCTGGGATCACTGAACTCGCAGTGATCCCCCTGCCTCAGCCTTCTGAGTGCTAGGATTACATGTGTGTGCCACCACAGACAGTCTGAAAGCTAAATATTGCAAGAGGTGCTGGGAATATGAAGAAGATTCACATATAGTTTCGGCTTGTAGAGGACAGGCAGTTGGGAGATAGACATTAATTAGACAATAAGCAAATAACACAAACATGTGCTGTGAGAGAGAACAGTGAATTATGGGAGTTAGAGAAGAGGAAACCTCAGATTGCTGAGAGATGGCAGGAGGTAAGATGAACCATGACTGACCAGCAGGAGTTTGCCATGTAGAGCAGGAGGAGCTATATGCATAAAGGAACAGATACGTGTGGATACCAAAAGTAGTCTGGTAATAATGCCAAGACATTATTTTCTTTTCTAACTCTTCTCATGAAAGTGTTGTGGTTTCCAGAGGTTTAGTGACTCATCGCCACGGATGCAGTACAGAAGCAGATACAAGAATCCCATTTGGGGCGGGGGATATAGCTCAGCGGCACAGCGTTTGCCTGGCAAGCACAAGGTCATGAGTTTGATCCTGGCAAGCACAACTGCAGGTTTTCAAAAATGCGAAACAATACCATTCTTCTCATTAGACTTTTTTCTTTGTTTTGGAAGACATGGGTATTTTTCATAGCAATATTTTATATGTTAAAATTAAAATTAGCATGTAAATGTTTTTAAATTTCTCAGTTTTGATTTCTAGTATAATTACCAATAAATAATTCGCATAAACATAAACTCTTTAGAGTCCTCAATAATTTTCGAGAGTGTAAAGAGGGTCCTGAAACTCAAAGACTTTTGTTTTTGCTTTTGTGGGTACCAGGAATCAAACTCAGGACCTCACATTTGCCAGGCGGGTACTGTACTGCTGAGCTAAATCCCTGGCCTGAAACCCAAAATTTTGATAATCCTGTTCCAGGCAGTAGGGCATTACGTAAGTCTGTCTGTCTGTCTGCCTTTGCTGGGGATGGAACCCAGGGCCTCACGTATGCTAAGCTACCACTGAGCTAGACCTGCAGCCCCATGGAAAGGATTTTAACAGAGGAGTGACATGACAGCATTTGACTTCATTCAATAAATAAATTCAACAAAAATTTTTTTATTTAAGAGAAAAAAGACAAAAGAAAAACAAAAAGCAAAAGAGACAAACAAAGAACAGCAACAAATCCAATGCAATAACATTATAGGTTTATAAAACAAGATGATAGGAATTTGACAATGGTTGTAATATTACATATCATTACCTCCAAAAGCATTGTTTAGATTAACAGATATAGACAGGTAAAATTGATCTAATCATGTGAGTATTAACTGTTCTTTTCCAATAACTAATACATTTAGTAGTATAATCATGTTAGCTGTCTTATGTATACATATATACAAATTTATGTCTTTTTCCTTTTCCCTTCTTTCCTCCTTTCCCCTATCCCAATTACTTTTCCTCTTTGAGCAGTTTCTTACTCTCACACAGTATTTATTGTAGATTTTGGATCATATATATATACTTTTTCAGTTTTTTACACTAGAGAGACAATATGGTATTTACACATGTGACTCTGATTTATTTCACTTATCAGTATGGTCTCAAGTTGTGTCCATTTACTTATAAAAGTCTCAATGCAATGTTTCTTTATAGCCAAGTAGTACTCCATTGTATAAAAATACCATATCTTTTTTATCCATTCCTCGATTGATGGGCACTTGGGTTGTTTCCAAGATTTGGCTATTACAAACTATGTTGCTATAAGTATGGGTGCACTTATATCACTGTGGTATAATGCTTTCAATTCTAAGAAAATGCCCAAAAGCAGGATAGCTGGGTCAAATGGGATCTCTAATTCTAGCTTCTTGAGGAATCTCCACACTGATTTCCACAGTGGTTGCACCAGCCTACACTCCCACCAACAGTGGAGAAGAGTTCCTTTTCCCCCACAACCCCTCTAGCATTTGTTATTGGTTGATTTCTTGATTTTGGCCATTCTTTCTGGGGTGAGATGGAATCTCAGTGTTGTTTTAATTTGCATTTCCTGAATGACCATTGATGTCAAACATTTTTTCATATATTTATTTGCCATTTGCATTTCTTCCTCTGAGAAGTGTGTATTCATCTCAGATGCCCATTTTTGGATTGGGTCCTTGAATTTTAGGGGCCTGATTTCTTTTAATTCTTTATATGTTTTAGATAGAAGTCCTTTGTCTGATGGACAATTGTCTAAGATATTTTCCCAGTTCGTGGGTTTTCTTTTCACTCTGTTGGAGATTTCCTTTGACATGCAAAAACTTTTTAGTAAGATGAGATCCCAGTTGTTGATTCTGGGAAGTGTTTCCCGTGCAATTTGATTTTTGTTCATGAACTCTCTGCCTACTCCTATGTCATCAAGATTTTTACCTACTTTGTCTTCCCGCAGATTTAGTATCTCTGTTTGATTATTCAGATCTTTGATCCATTTTGACTTTAGTTTAGTGCATGGTGATAGACATGGATCTAGTTTTAGTTTATGGCATATGGAAAGTCAGTTTTTCCGGCATCACTTATTAAAGAGGCTACCTTTTTTCCAGTGTACATGTTTGGCCCCTTTGTCAAAGATGAGGTGGCTGAGTGTGTTTGTAGTTGTGGCTGTGTCTTCTAATCTATTCCATTGATCTTCAGGTCTGTTTTTATTCTAGTACCATGCTGATTTTTATCACAGTAGCTTTGTAAGATAGTTTCAAATCAGGGATTGTGATGCCTCCTGCCTTACCTTTGTTGCCCAGAACTGCCTTTGTTATTCTAGGTCTCTTCTGGTTCCAGATGAATTTTAGGAATGGTTTCTCTAGCTCTGTGAGGTATGCAAGTGTTATTTTGATTGAGATTGCATTAAATCTGTATAACAATTTTGGGAGAATGGCCATTTTCACAATGTTTGTTCTTCCTATCCATGAACAGGGAATATCTCTCCATTTTCTGAAATCCTCTTTGATTTCCTTTTTCAGAGTAATGTAATTTTCACTGTATAGATCTTTTACTTCTTTTGTTAGAATGATTCCTAAGTATTTCATTTTTTTGGATGCTATAGCGAAGTTTGTAGTTTCCCTTATTTCCCTCTCAGTGAGTTTGTTGTTTGTGTACAAGAATGCTATTGATTTTTGAGTGTTGACCTTGTATCCAGCTACATTACTGAATTTGGTTATTACATCTCGAAGTCTTTCAATGGAGCTTTGGAGGTCTTCTATGTAGTGTATCATGTCATCCGCAAATAATGATAATTTAACTTCTTCCTTTCCTGTACTTATGCCTTTTATTTCTCTCTCTTGTCTCACTGTTCTGGCTAATGTTTCCTGCACTATATTGAACAGGAGAGGTGATAATGGACATCCTTGTCTTGTTGCTGATTTTAGGTTGAAAGTTTTCAGTTTTTGTCCCTTTAGTAAGATGTTGGCTATTGGTTTGTCATATATGGCTTTTATCAGAATGAGGTAAAGACCATCTATTCCAATTTTCTGTAGGGTTTTTTATCATGAATGAGTGTTGGATTTTGTCAAAAGCTTTTTCTGCCTCTATTGAGATGATCATGTGATTCTTTTCCTTGGCTGTGTTGATATGGTGTATTACATTTATTGATTTGCATATGTTGAACCATCCCTGCATTCTTGGGATGAACCCCACTTGATCATGGTGTATAAACTTCCTGATGACTTGTTGCATTCTATTTGCCAGTATTTTATTGAGAATTTTTGCATCTATGTTCATTAGAGAGATTGGCCTGTAATTTTCTTTTTTGGTTGGGTCTTTCTCTGGTTTTGGTATTAGGGTAATACTTGCTTCCAGGAATGAGTTAGGGAGACTTGCCTCCCTTTCAATTTCATTGAAGAGTTTGAGGAGTGTTGGCATTAAGTCTTCCCTAAATTTCTTGTAGAATTCAGCAGTGAATCCATCAGGGGCTTTTCTTTGTTGGTAAGGTTCTAATTACATTTTCAATTTCATTAGCTAAAATTGGATTGTTCAGTAGTTTTACATCTTCTTGATTCAGCTTTGGTAATTCATGTTTCTAGGAATCTGTCCATTTCCTCTGTGTTATCGAACCTATGGGAGTAAAGGTTTTCGAAGTAGGTATTGATGATCTTCTGTATTTCCACAAGGTCTGTAGTGGACTTCAAACCAAGAATGATCAAAAGAGATAAAGAAGGTCACTACTTTCTTCACCCTTTTCATTTCTTATTGCATGGATTTGAGTTTTTTCTTTCCTCTTTTTGATAAGGTTGGCTGGGGGTTTATCAATTTTATTTATTCTTTCAAAGAACCAACTCTTCAATTCATTAATTCTTTGTATTGTTTTCTTAGTTTCAGTTGCATTAATTTCTGCTCTGATCTTTATAATTTCCTTCTGGCTTTGGACTTGACTTGCTTTTCTTTTTCTAGAAGTTTGAGGTGCAGCATTAGGTTGTTTATGTGTATTCTTTCCATTTTTCTGATGTGGGAGTTTAGTACCATAAATGTCCCTCTGAGGACTGCTTTCATTGTATCCCACAGGTTCCAGTAATTTGTATTTGCATTTTTGTTTGATTGTAGATATTGTTTAATTTCTTCTGTGACCCATTGATTGTTTAGGAGAGTGTTATTTAATTTTCATGTGTTTAAGGGGTTCTTGTGGGATTTTTGGCATTAATTTCCAATTTTATTGCTCTATGGTCAGATAATATGTATGGAATCATTTTGATTCCTTTGCATTTACGTAAGCATGTTCTGTGGGCTAGTATATGATCTATTTTAGAGAATGGGCCATGTGCAGCTGAGAAGATTGGGTATTCTGATATTGTTGGGTGGAACACTCAGTACATATCTACTAGGTTCATTTGTTCACAAGTTTGATTCAGTTCTGTTATTTCTTTGATGATTTTTTGTTTGGTTGATCTGTCTCTTAGTGACAATGGGGCGTTAAGATTCCCCATTAAGCCGGGCGTGGTGGCGCACGCCTTTAATCCCAGCACTCGGGAGGCTGAGGTAGGCGGAGCGTTGTGGGTTCGAGGCCGGCTTGGGCTACAACGCGAGCACAAGGCCGGCCTGAGCTACATAGTGCGACCCTGCCTCAAAAAAACCTGGGCCGGGAGTTTGGTTCAGTGGCTTAAGCGCCTGCCCTGGCAGGCGCGAGGTTGTGAGTTCAATCCCCGGTGCCGCAAAAAAAAAAAACAAAAAAAACAAAAAAAACAAACAAACAAAAAAAAAGATTCCCCATTATAACTGTATTATTGTTTATTTGGTTTTTCATGTCTATTAAGTTTTGTCTTACATAGTTGGGTGCTCGCATATTTGGTGCATATATACTTATGATTGTAATCTCTTCCTTTTCAAGTTTTCCCCTAACAAGTATATAGTGACCTTCTTTATCTCTTTTGATCATTCTTGGTTTGAAGTTCACATTGTCTGCAAACAAAATAGGTATCCCTGCTTTTTTCTGGGTTCCTGTTGCATGGAGTATTGTTTCCCATCCTTTGATTTTTAGTCTGAGAATTTCCTTTTGAGTTAAATGTGTTTCTTGTACACGGCATATTGTTGGATTTTGTTTCTTAGCCCACTCTACCAGTCTGTTTCTTTTTATTGGTGAGTTGAGACCATTTACATTTATTGATATAACTGATATGTACTGACATCACTATCATGCTATCTTTCTGTTGTTGCTTTTCTACTTTTTCTGTTTAATTATTTGCCCTGCTTAGTGGTTTCCTTTTGCTATTGTTCTTGGGGTTGTAGCTATCTTTGTCTCTTTCTAAAGTGTGTTTCAGTTCTCTTTGTAGTGTTGATTTTGTGGCCATGAATTTCTTCAGTTGTTCTTTGTAATGGAAGTATCTCATTTCTCCATCAATTTTTAAAGATAGTTTTGATACATCAATCTAGGTTGAAAGTTGTTTTCATTCAGGATTTGAAATACTTCACTCCAAGTTCTTGTCTTGAAGCTTTGTGTTGAGAAGTCTGCTGTAATTCTGATAGGCTTTCCTTTGTTGGTGATCTGTTTCTTTTCTTTGACAGCTTTTAGTATTCTGTTCTTGTACTGAATTTCTGATATTCTAATTATTATATGTCTGGGTGAAGATTTATTTTGGTTATGGTTAATTGGGGTTCTGTATGCCTCACATAACCTTATATCAGATTCTCTTCCCGTGTTTGGAAAATTTTCTGTTATTATTTCTGCAAATAGTCTTTGCAGGTCATTTGTATTGACCCCTGCTTTTTCGTTGATGCCTATCAATATTATATTGTTTCTCTTTGCATCATCTTGCAGCTGTTGAATTGTTGTTTCCTGGTTCCTTATTTTTAAGAGATCTTTTCTTTCATGATCGTAAGCTTCCATGCTGTCTTCAAGGTCTGAGAGTCTAACTTTAGCTTCATTCAAACGGTTTTGCCAACTTTCAATGGAATTTTTAATTTCCTGAATATCCCTTTGAAACTGTTTCATGCATTCTAATTCTGTCTTATATTGTTCATTCAAAGTTTCCATCATTTCCTTATGTTCTTCTATTTTTTTATCTTGATCTTCTTTAGATACACACAGCATTTCTTTCATAATGTTTGTCATTTCATTTTTTACCTGAGAGATTATTTCTGATCTGATTTCCTCTATAGCTTCATGGAGTTGTTTCTTTACTTCAGTTGCTATCATTTCAGAAAGTTCACTTCTGCGATTTCCAGTGTCTTCGATTTCAGTGTCTCTTGGGTTTGCTCTCGGTGGGCGAGAGGACTGAGATTGCATCTTGCTCTTTCGTTTTGTCATTTTCCTCTGGGACCTGTGTGGCTGGCCAGGCAGCCTCTTGATGATTGCACTGTGCAATATCCCTGTGGCTAGCTGGTGCACACCCCCAAACTATGGTGCCAGAGCCTTGTGTTCTGTGGCTTGTAAGGCTGGCCATGTGTTCCCCAATGCGCTTTGTGGGGTTCTTCTGGGATGCTGGGCTGAGCAGAGTTTGTATCCTCCCTGCAGCTAGCAGGGACACACACCCAGAGCATGTTGCTGGGACTTAGAACCTAGCTAGGTGGAGTTCAAAACCTCTGAAACCGAGGTGGCTAGCAGAGACACACCCCCGGGGTGTGGTGCCAGGGCCTTAGGCCTGGCTGGGTGGAGTTCAAAACCTCCAGGATGCATGCAGCTAAGTGAAGCATGCCTCCAGAGTGTGGCACCACTGGGAGCTTGCATCTGGCTGTGAGGAGTTCAGAGCCTCTGGAGCACAGGGCTAGCCAGAGTGCGCCTCCGGCATATGGTGTTGGGGCTTTGCTCCTGCCTGGGACCTCCAGGACCTGCCACGTGGGCACACCTGAACTATGGAGCTGGGGCCTTGTGCTCTGATGGGCAGAGCTCAAATTCTCTATCACCCTTTGGCTATGCTGGCCTCTCCCTGATGAGTGGCTCTGAGGCTCTGGGCTGGGCTGGGCTTGGTACCTCTGTGTCCGTGAGGCTGGCCGGGCGTTCCCCTGATGGATTGCACTGGGACACTGGGCTGGGCAGAGCTCAGATCTTCTGTGCAGCTAGTGAGGACTCATTCCTAGAGTGTGGTGCCAGGGCCTTATGCCTGGCTGGGTGGAGTTCAGAATCTCTGGGACCCAGGCAGCTAGGCAGAGCGCATCTCCAGAGTGTGGCACCACCAGGAGCTTGTGTCTGGCTGTGAGGAGTTCAGAGCCTCTGGAGCACTGGGCTAGCCAGAGCATGCCCCTGGCCTATGGTGCTGGGGCCTTGCTCCTGGCTAGGTGGAGTTCAGGACCTCTAGGACCTGCCCTGTGGCGGCACCCTTGAGCTCTTCAACAAATACTTGAATTTGTGTCAGCCTCCCAAGTGCTGGGATTAGAGGCATGTGGGACCACGCCCAGACTTCAACAAATATTTATTAAATGGGTGCTTTTTGTTGAACCCTATCCTACTACTGGCATAGAGCAGTAAACAAATCAGATAAAACTCCCTGTTTTTACATAACTGAAATCCTAATGGGAGTGACAGACAACAAACAAAATAATTTAAAAATATATTTAGATAGTAACTGTGGAGAAAACCAGGGAACCAGGACATGAAATGTGAGGGGGGTGCATATGTGTGTGTATGTATGTGTGTGTGTGTGTGTGTGTATGTGAAATTTTGGATCAAGTGGCTAGGGAAGACCTCAGTTAGAAGGTGAATTTTTTGCAAAAAAATGGAAGGAACAAGGCAGTGGATCATGCAGCTTTCTGGGGAAAAAAAATGTTCAGGCAGAGGGTAGCAAGTACGGAATTCTGGAAATGAGCATGTCTGGCAGGTTTGGAGAACAACCTGGAGACCAGTGTGGCCAGCGTGGACGAGGGGGTCACAGAGGTAGGGGGAATCTGCCTGCCATAAAAAGCCGGTGGAAGGTTCTGGGACATCTGCTTCACAGAGGCAGACTCACTTTGGTAGCCCGGCTGGGGAAGGTTGAGGCTGTGAATAGCTGGAAGGCACTGCCATCATCCAGGTACAAGATGGATGACTTGGGCCCGAGGACAAGCGGAAACAGTGAGGTGTAATTGGATTCTTGATACAGTTTGAGGGTAGAATTAACAAAATTTGGCAAAGGATTTAATACAAAATATGAAGAAGAGAGGAAAATCAAATGACGCCAAACTTCTTACCTGTGCAACTAGAAGAGTTGCCTTTATCAGACATAAAGATGGAAGAGATGGGTTTGCATAAAAATATCAAGAGCAGGGCTGGGAGTTTGGCTCAGTGGCTTAAGTGCCTGCCTGGTAGGCACAAGGCTGTGAGTTTGATGCCCAGTACTGAAGAAAAAAAAAATCAAGAACTCAGTTTGGACTCCCCCCTCCCAGTTTGAGACACATTAAGTAGGAGATGTCCATCAAACACCCAAGTAGATAGGACAAGCCGGCTGTGTGATATGTGGCCTGAGTCCAAGAAAGAGGTCAAATGGAATGGGAATTGGGAGGTTCTCAGAATAAAGATAATATTTAAAAGCTCAGGGACCAGAATAAATTACTTGGGAAATAAATGAATGTAGAAAAAAGTTTCAATGACTGGGTCTGTGGAGAGCTCTAATATTTAGAGGTTAGAAAAATGAAGGAGAATCAGCAAAAGATGTGGAGGAGGAACAGTCAAAATGAAGAAAACCCAGAGTGAGAAATCCTGGAAGCCAAGTGAAGAAAGTGTTTTAAGACAAGGAGGAGGTGCTGGGGATTTAGCTCAGTGGTTTAAGTGCCTGCCTGGCAAGTGCAAGGTTGTGAGTTTGAGCCCTGGTACCAAAAAAATAAAAAGAAAGAAAAGGAGGAGTAATCAACTGTGTTGTGAAGATAAAATAATATGAAGATTAAGAACAGGTTATTGAGGGCCAGGGATTTAGCTCAGAGGTTTAAGCACCTGCCTGGTAAGTGTGAGGTCCTGAGTTTGATTCCTGGTACAAAAAAAAAAGTTATTAAGCTGGGAATGGTGGTGCACACCTGTCATTCTATGCTTGGGAGGCTGAGGCAGGAATATCACTGCAAGTGGAGCACAACAATAACAAAAAAAGTGTTACAAGAATCCTATAAATGTTGTGAAGCAGCTGTTCCATGGAAGGTTCTGTGCTGAGTGAGATGGTCTTCATGTTAAAGAGCTAAGACCAAGCACACTTAAGATGTGACAAATAACTGCAACTTGTCACATGCCATGCTGTAGGGTTGTGGATGGAGTGAGGGGAGATCAGGAAGATGAAGGAAGGCTACTAAATGGAAGTCACTGTTGAGATGAGCCTTTGTAAACACAATATTTCTAAAACTAGCTGTTTTATATGTAATATATTATGAGCATTATCATACTTTATTTAAAAATTAGAAGCAACAGAAGACTATGGTGAATTTTTAACTGGTAGAAAATGCAGGGTAAGCTGGGAGTGGTGGCCAATTTCTGTAACCTGAGCACTCTAGGAGGCTGAGGCAGGAGGATCATAAATTGAAGCCTAATTTAGCAATTTAGCAAAACAAAAACTGTCTCAAAATAGAAAATAAAATAAAAAGGACTGAGGGTATAACTCAGTATAAAAGCCCTGGGTTGTTCAATACCCAGTGTGGCAAAAAAAAAAAAAAAAAAAAAAAAAAAAAAAAAAAAAAAAAAAAAAAAAAAAAAAAAAAAAAAAAAAAAAAAAAAAAAAAAAAAAAAAAAAAAAAAAAAAAAAAAAAAAAAAAAAAAAAAAAAAAAAAAAAAAAAAAAAAAA
>RJWM01003887.1:0-77483 GCA_004363535.1 Dasyprocta punctata | reverse complement strand
TCTCAATCATAGGTCAATCCCTCATGTTGGTCTCAAGATCCAACCCCAAATGGTCTGGGGGATCCGCCACTTGTATTTTTCCCATAAGAGAATATGCAAAGCCGTGTACCTACAATGGAACACTGTGCACTTATTTTAAAAAATGAGGAAGTACTTTGTGAGTTAGGAAATTATTTCCAAATTGTAATATAAAATGAAGGAAAAGCAAGGTACAGAATTCTGTGCATGATATGCCACTGTTTATATAATAACGAGAAAAAGAATGAATGTGTATGTATGTCCAATTGCTTGTTTACAAGAAGCAGATACAGCAATTAATTGTCCCCTGGAGGGGAGTTATGTGGCTTGTGGACAAATAGGAGGGAGAAGTTTTCTTGTCTTTTTTTTTTTTTTTTTTTTTGTGGCACCGGGGATCAAACTTAAAACCTCACGCCTGTCAGGCAGGCGCATAAGCCGCTGAGCCAAATTCCTGGCCTTAGTTTTTTGAGACAAGGTCACACTATGTAGCTTAAGGCCGGCCTCACTCATGTTGTAGCCCAAGCCAGCCTTGAACTCACAATGCTCCTCCTACCTCAGCTTCCCGAGTGCTGGGATTAAAGGTGTGCACCATGCCTGGCTCCGGCCCTAGTTTTTTGAGACAGGGTCACACTATGTAGTTCAGGCTGGCCTTGTTCACATTGTAGCCCAAACTGGCCTCAAACTCACTATGCGAGGAGGGAGAGTTTTCACAGTATATCTTCTTTCGTCCTTTTAGAGTTTTTTTGTTTGTTTGTTTGTTTTGTCTTTTTGAGACAGGGTCTCACTATGCAGTTCAGGCTGGTCTTGGGCTCACTTTGTAGCCCAGGCTGGTCTCGAACTGTCAATGATCCTCCTGCCTCAGCCTCCCGAGTTCTGTATTACAGAAGTACATCACCACTCCTAGCTTTTCAGTTTTTAATCATGTGAACTTTTTAAAAGTAAGTGTTGCAAGGTGTGGTGGTGCATACCTGTAATTCCCGCACTCAAGAGGCTGAGGTAGGAGAATCACTACAAGTTTGAGGCCATCCTGGACTGCATAGTGAGTTCAAGGCCAGTGTGAACTACCTAATGAGATCATGCCTCAAAAAACAAAACAAAATGACAACCAAAAAACAAAAACCTAAAATAATTAATTAAATAAATGAATGAATGTAAGTGTAATCATGTCTAAAGGCCACTGAAAAGAGGCTAGAATATATTCAAATATAGTGTAAGCAACGGCAGTTCATTTAGGAGGGTAGTTTCAAAAATCCAGATCTTCATCTTCACGGCAAAGAAATAGAGTTACTAGAAATAAAGTTATAAGAAACACCCCAACAAATTAATTTAAATATTTGTTATCAATTTTTTTTTTCTTTTTGCGGCACCGGGGATTGAACTCACAACCCCGCGCCTGTCTTTCAGGCGCGTAAGCTGCTGAGCCAAACTCCCGGCCCTGGTTTTTTGAGGCAGGGTCGCACTGTGTAGCTCAGGCCGGTCTTGCGCTCGTGTTGTAGCCCAAGCCGGCCTCGAACTCACAACGCTCCTCCTACCTCAGCCTCCCGAGTGCTGGGATTAAAGGCGTGCGCCACCACGCCCGGCTTGTTATCAATTTTTTAAAACAGAAAGCAGCTCTAATCGATAAGAAAAAGATATGTAACTCAATTCAAAATGGCAAATGAACAAAATGGGCTTTATGTAAATAGAAATAAAGTGGCTTTTATAGTAATCTTTTAAATAATTAGCTTCATTTGTAATGAAAGAAAGGCAAATTAAAACCGTGGGCTGCCGGGCGTGGTGGTACACACCTGTAATCTGAGCACTTGGGAGGCTGAGGCAGGAAGATCACTGCAAGTTCGAGGCTAGTCTGGGCTCACAGTGGGTCCAAGGCCATGTGAACTACATAGTGAGACCCTGCTCAAAAACAAAACAAAACAATGTCCTACTTCTTTCTCACCGGACTACAAACACCAATTGCTAAAAGTCAATTGTGACTGAGTGTCAAGACAGTGTGGTAGAACGCTTGTCCCAGGGACTGTGGGAAGGACCGTAAAACTGTCACTCTGGAGCACGATGGGGTGGTCCCTGACTACCTTGCAGATGGGCATCCTTTGACCCATGAATTCTGATTTGGAGAATTTATCTGACATGGAGACCTCGAATGTTTTCAGGGACAAGTGCAGTCCGCGCAATCATTTGTTATAGCATTCTTCATAATTACAAAAGATTGAAACCAACCTAGCTATTTTCCAGTTGGGAAAGTGCTACATCCAAACAGGAACACGAGGGAGCTGTGGAGAAGAATGGTGAAAGACCTCAACTTAGGCCTTTCATCACCTCTGACTCGGACTCCAGCAGGAGCTCCTGGGCCATCTCCCTGCCCTCCCTGTGCCCCTCCTAAGAGCTGCTATGTAATTTATAAGGCCCAGTGCAAAAGAGAAATGCAGGAACCTTCGTGAAAAGTAGTGAGAATATCAAGATGGTGAGGGCAGAGCATTAAGTGTGGGGCCTTGCGTGACTACAAAGGTCACAAGCTCACGAAGCTGGCCCTGCCCCTTGAATGACACTTAGACACCACCATCTCTTTTTCCGTATTGTGTAGTACATGCTTGTCAAGAAACAACTTCAGGGTGACCTGCGTTAGCAAGTTCTCCTTGAACCCTTTCAAGTCATTCTTCTTCAACCTCTCAGTTCTTCCACATCTTGTATTTATTTATTTATTTTGAGACAGAGTCTTATGTAATTCAGACAGGGCTTGAACTCACTGTGATCCTCCTGCCTCAGCTTCCTGAGTGCTGGAATTACAGGTGTTCATCACCCTGCCTAGTTCTTCATTAACTCTTTATCATATTTTCCTCCCTACCTCTCTGACCCCTCACTCTCAGTCCTTTGCTAGCTCCAGCTGACAGGGTCTAGGCTGACCTCGAACTCACTATATAGCCAGGCTGACCTAAAACTTCCTGCCTCAGCCTCTAGTGCTGGGATCATAGATGTGTGTCACCATGTTTGGCTCAACTGACCTTTTACATTCAGAAGTTTCTCAGGGCAGTTATCAGCACCCTTTTCTTCCTATTCTTTTTGCCCTAAGAGGTTTCATTCATTGCCACAGTTTCAAATGCTATCTGTGGCCCAACAACTCCCCAGTTTTTATTTCTAAGCTGGGCCTTGATCCCACACTCCTAGATCCAATTGCTTACTCCACACCTACACTTTGCTGTCTCCTGGGATTCCTAAATAGTAGGAAGACAAAGCTGAGCTCATGAGGTTCCCGCTCACGATCTCATCTTCCCATAGCTTAAGGGTGGTACTCCGTCTCCCCTGTTATTCATGCCAGAGCTCTAGGAGCATCACTGCATCTCTGCTAACTCTTTATCTTCCTTAGAGGCCACTCAACAGTTTATCCTTTTTTTTTTTTTTTTTTTTTTTTGGTCCCAGGGATTGAACTCATGACCTCGTACTTGCCAGGCAGGCGCTTATGCCACCGAGCTAAATCACTGGTCCTCAATAGTTTATCTTTATAGATTCCACTTCATGCAGGATTTCTCTAGGCCTCCAGGTGAGGCTACATACACCTACCTGTACCTTCATACAGCACCTTGTACTTCACAGGACTTAACTGCATGTCTGTGTTGTATTTAATTTGTGTAGTTCCATCTCCCCCTCTACATGATAGGCACCATGAGTACAAGGATCATGGATGACTTGCTTCTGACACATAGTATGTGCTCAACAAATGTTTAATATATACATTTATATGTACTTTATAATATATAACATTATAATAATACGTATGTGTATATATACATATATTATCCCTATGTATTCTAGGCTGGCCTTGAATTCACTATGTAGTCCAGACTGGCCTCGAAGTCTCGGTGATTCTCCTGCCTCAGCCTCCTGAGCGCTGAGATTATGGGTTTGCGCCAGCATGCCCAACTCCACAAATGCTTGTTAAATGAGCAAACGTAAGCATTTATGGTAGGAATTATGTAACGCCTATGCCGTGTGCACAGTAGGGGGCAGCAGAGTATAGGTGATGGAAAGATTCCGCGCCTCAAATTTTGGTTTGGTTTTTTTGTTTTGTTTTGTTTTTCGGGTTTTTGTTTTGTTTTGTTTTGGTTTGGTTTGGTTTTGTACCGGGAATGGGACACCGCACCACGCGTTTACCAGGGAGGCGCTTCGCTCAGTGTTAAATTTAAGGATGATTGTAGACAAGTCACTTAACCTTTCTGAGACCCTATTTCCTTCTCTGAAAGTCAGAGCTAATTCTCCTTCCCTTTCATCAAAAGAGGTAAGTAGAGTAAAAGGGCTCTCAGCTAAGATAAATATTTGCTGAACGCACGGAGGCAGAGGAAGAGGACTCGGGTGTTGTGACTTTGGAACGGATTTAAGTAAAGACTTGACCCATTCCGAAGCGTGGAAATGAAAGCTCCAGGAAGGGACCGGCCGACGTCCGGAGCCGGCCTGCGGCACAGCGGGGCCGCACTCCCTGCCCGCGGCGCGCCGCTCCCCTGGCTCCGGGCCGGTGCCCGCGCTGCCCCAGGGCACCCGCCGTTTCCTCCCCTGAGGCGCGGAGGCTGCTCACTGCCTGCCCTCGCGGCTCGCTCCCTTCCCTGCGCTCCGCCGTCCACAAGACGGCCGGTTCGTTAGCGGGCTGAGCGTCTGGGCCAGCCAAGGAGCAGGCCTTCCGGAGACAGGAAATAACCCACTCGAGAGGGGTAAATTCCAAATGATAAAGTTTTTAGTTTCGGAGGAATGAAAGGAAGTGGAAAATTAATAAGGATTAAAGCAGTCCTAATTTTGGGCTCAAAAGAAATGAATATACAAACACAATCCGTGAGATGTGACTTTATAGTAATGAGAGGAAAAATCTTTAAAAGCTTTTTTTTCACATATGTGCACATAATAGATGTGTATACATAAATAGTGTAATTACACTTTCAGTAAAATTCTTTTTCATGCACAGTTCTGCAAGTTTTAACAAACGCACATAATCAGTCATATAACCACTACAATGATCAAAATATAGAACAGTTAATCCTGCCCCATTCCTCACATGCCCCTAGCCAGGCACTCTGGTGCACACCTGTAATCCCAGCACTTGGGAGGCTGAGGCAGGAGGATCACTGCAGGTTCCAAGCCAGCCTGGGCTACATAATTAGTTCAAGGTCAGCCTGTACTGTATAAAGAGATCCTATCTCAGAAAGAAAAAGAAAAAAAGTTTCTATGAACATTCTCATTCAGATGTTTGCATGAACATAAAATTTCATTTTAGGTGAACAAAATTGTAGAAGAATTGTTGGGTCATGTGTTAAGTGTGTGTTTACAAGAAACCAAGAAAGGGGCGCATCATTCTCACGCCTGCCAGCAGCGCGTGAGAGCTCCAGTCACCTGGCATCCTCACCAGCAGCTGCCATCGCCAGGTTTTGTGTCACCTTTGTGAGGTGTGTGGACATAGCACATAGTGGTTTTCATTTACATTTTCCTCACCACTAGTGCTGCCATATATCTTTCTGTGTACTTATTTGTCCTCGATATACCTTTTGGGCTGAAGTGTTTGTTCAAGTCTCTGCACAACCTCCATCGTTTTTTAAAAATTCTGGATTCATTTGTTATAAATATAATTTGCAAATATTTTCTCCCAACATGTTGCTTTTCATTCCCTTAATAATGTCTTTTTTTTTTTTTTCTTTCAGTACTGGGAATTGAACCCAGTCCTCTTTATTTTTTATTTTGACACAGCTTCTCAATAAGTTGTTCAGGTTTGACAAAGGTGCTAAACACATTCCCTGGAAGAAAGACAGCCTCTTTAATAAATGGTTTAGAAAAACTGGCTCTGCACATGCTGAAGATTAAAACTGGACCCATATCTTTCACCATGTACTAAGCTAAAATAGGAATGGATCAAAGATCTTGATATTAAAACAGAAATATTAAATCTGCTGGAAGATAGGTAAAACTCTCGAACACATTGGTGTAGGATTGCACAGGAACTATCATGAAGAATCAACAACTGGGATCTCATCCTATTGAAAAGCTTTTGCACAGCAAGAGAAACCACCAACAGAGTGAAGAGACCACCCACAACGTAGGGGGAAATAATTTACCAGCTGTACCTCAGACAAAGGACTACTATTGAGAACATATAAAGAACTCAAAAAAAAAAAAAAATCTGTCCTCCCAGATTTAAAGACCCAGTCCAAAAATGGTCATCTGAGATGAGTACACACTTCTCAGATAAAAAAAAACAAACAGCAAAAAAAAAAAAAAAAAAGTGAAAAAATGTTCAACATCACTGGTCATTCGAGAGATGCAAATTAAAACAACACTGAGATTCTGCCTCACCCAAGAAAGAATGGCTATTATCAAAAAATCAACCAATAACAAATGCATGAGGGGTTGTGGGGGGAAAAGCCCCTCACTGTTGGTGGGAGTGTAGACTGGTGCAACCACTGTGGAAATCAGTGTGGTGATCTCTCAAAAAACTAGGATGGGAGGTCCCATTTAACCCAGCTATTCCCCTTCTGGGTATCTTCCCAAAAGAATTAAAAACATTATACCACAGCGATGTATGTTCACCCATGTTTATAGCAGCACAATTTGTAATAGCCAGATCTTGGAAATAACCTAGATGCCCATCAACTGAGGAATGGATAAAAAAGAACTAGTATTTTCAGGGCTGGGGAGTTAGCTCAGTGGCACAAGCACCTGCCTGGCAAGCACGAGGTCATGAGTTCAATCCCCACTACCAAAAAAAAAGGATTTGGTATATTTTATACAATGGAGTACTTCTCAGCCTTAAAAAGGATAAACTGGAGACTTTTATAGGTAAACGGATACAACTTGAGACCATACTCAGTGAAATGAAGACACACATATGTAAACAACCATAGCCACTTTTAAGTCTAATAGTTTCCACATTTCTAAACATCTGAGTCATTTGGGGATTAGCATCTGTTTTTCTTCTCTTGATAATGGATTCCAGTTCTTGTTAGTAATTTTTGGCTATGTGTTGGTCATCTTGAATATTATAGGACTCTGTGTCCTACTTAAATCCTCTGCATGTTGATTATTTTTACTTTAGTAGGAAATTCAGACGATGTTTCGCTTCACATTCTTTGGGTGGTGGTCGCAGCATCCGGTCATCTTGAGAGTCTGTGCTGTGCTGTTTGGGTTTGTGCCACTTGGGGACTGGTCTGGGGCTCAGCTGGTGGTTTCTATTGCAGTTCTGTTCTCAAAACCATTACGAAGTTTCTTTGGGTGTCTTCTGTACATGTACAACTTGGGAGTGGCCTCAAGACTTCCATTGGTTCATGCACAAGATTAAAGGATCCTATTCCTCCCTGGGATTTCTCCTGCACTCTGGCTTGGAGAGGCCCCTTTCCTAATCCTCAGAAAGATGAGGTTCTCTCAGAATTTTAGCTTCTGTGAATCCAGCCACACCTAAGGTGAAGAGGCAAGAGGAGAGAGAGAGAGAGAGAGAGAGAGAGAGAGAATGAGAATTCCCTTCATAGTTCCCTAACCACACTTCTTTAACATCAGGGGCCTTTCTGGCCAGGAAAGGCCCACTCCTCTCAGAGGGAAGTTGAAACTAGTGAAGGATGCTTTTCTGTGTGCCTTTCACAAGCAAATTTACCAAGCCAGAGCCCCCAGTAGCTGCTTTGTTGGACCCTTACACTCCAGGCCCCATTCCCCTGCCCTAATGCCTCCAGGCTAGGTACTAGACACCTAGAGGCAGTCCCTCTACCCCGGCCCACTGACATTATGCAAATTAGCCAATTCTAAACCTACTTAACCTGTTTATCCTCTCATCTATTCCTTTCCTCAAAAAACACAGTAAAGCCTCTCTGCCTGCAACTGACTTCCTGTGCTCTCCGGGCCCTGTAGGTTGGCACATGTCTTCCCTTGTGGAAACTGTAATAAACTACTTTTTCAGTGCGAACTATCTGATCTGGCAGCTTTGCCCTACCTGAATACAAATAAAACCTACATTTTAAAATATCCACACAGGGCTGGGGATTTAGTTCAGTGGCTCAAGTGCTTGCCTGGTAAGTGCAAGGTTATGAGTTCGATTCCCCAGTACCACAAAAAAAGAAAGAAAGAAAAAAAAAACATCCGCACAAAGCGATCCCTGTCTCCGCTCCCTCCTTCTAGAGAGGCTAGTGTGCCTCAGTTTTAGGTGACTGTGCACCAACTGTGACAGTGCGGCTACACAGCCAGGGGTGCCCCTTGGCTAAGACTGGGAGAGAAGGTGGAGATTGTCCTAACAGTCTCCATTCCACAGGGTGTCCCTTTCCTGGTCCTCTGGACATAAAGATGGGATTTCTTAGTGTTTTGGGGTCGGACCTATTACACAATTTCCAGATGTGGCCCACCTTGGGTGGAAGCCAAGAGATAAAGGAGAACACAGCAACTTCCCTCCCCAATCTGTCTACTATTAGAGTTTTCAGATAGCTGCTTTTGAAAGTTTATTTTATCATTATTATTCTTTTTTTTTGAGACAGGGTCTCACTATGTAGTTCAGTCTGTCCTTAAACTCACTACGTAGACCAGGCTAGCCTTTTAATTAGCAGTGATTCTTCTGCCTCAGCCTTCTGCATACTGGGATTACAGAAGTACATCACCATGCTTGGCTCAGGTAGTTTTTTATTTTAAAAAGTTTTTTATTTTTTTATTTTTCCAAAATAGCCACAGTGGTAGGGGACCAGAGAAAGGTCGAGGAAGGGAAAGGTGTCTCTAGCTCACAAAACCTCCCCACCCATTCCTTTTTCCCTACGTACTTATAATCTATGTATAAGCTCCAGAGGGATGTGGGACAAAGAGAACTTTCTCAGTGGGACCGGGACAATCCAGGCGCCTTGTGCGGTCTGGACCCAATCCCCTCTGTTCTTCGGAAAACCCCTTCTCTAGAAAGAGGCTCTGTCCATTCCCAAGGTTTTGTCCTACAGCACAGGGCTTTCAATAGTTTCTATTTTGTTTTTGTATTTTGGCCAGGATTTTAGTTGCAACCAGTGCAGAAGAGAAGCTGAAATAGGCTTACTCCATCATACCAGTGCCCAAAGGGAAAGTGGGAATTTTGATTACTGACAAGTTTAATTGAATAGTTGTAAAAAAAATACTGCACTCAAATGCCAGAGGTCACAGTTTCACTGTTATATAGATACAGGATATACTTACCAAACACTCCTTGCGGAACTATTGTCCAATTATGAGGTGCACACTTTTTCTTTCCCTGTCTCACAGTGCTCCAGTGCTCTGGGCAAGCACACTCAGAGGGCGGTTTCCGCCTCTGGCCTTTGGCATCTCTGCCTTGGGCCGTCTCTCTCCTGTCCCCAGGCAGGAATGGCCCATGCTCCCAGCAGTGATCTCTGCTGAGGCTTTGGCGCTTATCCTCTTTTGTCTACTCCAGGACATTTTCTTCCAGACTGACTATCCCCAGAAGCACACAGACATGCTCCATCACCTCCCTCTCAGAGAATCTTTTGATCCCATAACCTTCCTTAGCTACTTAATCCCACACTTCTTAATACCTCAGTCCATATTCTGCTTAATACCTTAGTTCTTTGCTCCTCTATTAAAGCAGCCAAATACTTCAGAAGAGTTATTTATACTCCCTGCTTCAAATTAATTTCCTCCCTTTCTTTTCTGAGCCCTTTCCAATCAGGCTTTTGTCCCCACCCTACCCGCCGAAACGGCTCCTATCAAACTCACAGTGAACTTCGTCAGTAATCAGTTCTCAGCCTTTAGCTTATTTCACACATCAGCAGCGCCTGTCACTGGTGGTCACTTGTTTCTAGCAAGTTTCTTACCCATTCTCTGAATTACAGTTTTTTCTTGGTCGAACCCTGTCCCCACCCCCACCCTCGCCTTCCTCTTTTTTTTTTTTTCCTTCTGGTACTGGGCCTTGAACCCAGGGCTTTCTCACTGAGTTACATTCTCAACCTTTTATTTTTTTGAGAGAATGTCTTACTAAGTCACTCAGTTGCCCAGGTTGGGTTTAAACTTGTAATCCTCCTGCCTCATGTTCCCAGAATATTGGGATTACAGACATAAACTCCCATCTTGGCTACTCTGTCTTAGTTTTCCCTGATGGCTTCTCTTCAACTCCTAACCTTTAACTGTTGGCGCCTTCCCAGGGTTTAGTCCCCTCGGGTGTTCTCTGTCTGTACTATAGGTCCCATCCAGCTTCACATGCTTACATATTATTTTCTAAAATATGGGCCTCAGGCCTAGAACTCTTCCCCCAACTTCAGACTTGTATATCAACTGCCCATCAGCACCGTGCTTTGGACCTCTGATAAGTATCGATATCTGTAGAATGGATAGACTCCCCACCAAAACCCCCTTCCCGGCGGCTCCCTCCACTTCAATAAATGGCAGCCATAGCATCCAAGTGCACAGACCAGAAATTTCTGAGTCATTCTTTTTTCAAGACAGACTTTGTGGTGGCATCATGCTGATCCTGAGAAGTGTACACATTACAAGGTACAACTCAGTGAATGTTCGCCAAGTGAACATTTTATAGCCAGCATTCACATCAAAAATGACATTTCCCCAAAAATCCTTTTCTGCTTCTTCTAATCATCAGCTCCTTGACGATACCTGATATCTGGCTTCCAACAGCATAGGTTAGTTCTGTGTATTTCTGAAATTTATATAAATGGAATAAACAGGAGTTTTTTTGTTTGTTGGTTTGGTTTGGTTTGTGTTTTTTGTTTGTTTTTTTGAGACAGGGTCACATGCAGTTCAGGCTGGCCTTGAACTTACTTTGTAGCCCAAGCTGGCCTCGAACTCACAGTGATCCTCCTCCCTCAGCCTCTTGAGTGCTGGGATTTTTACAGGCATGCACCACTATGCCCAGCTGGAATCAATAGTTTTGTTTAAATCTCATTTCTTTTTTTTTTTTTTTTTTCTTTTTTGCGGGGAGGCAACAATGGTACATGCATTGCACATTGTCATCCCCAAATCATTCACCCAGAGCAGAAGACATCTGCATTCAATTGTCCAAACAATACCAGCACAAATCTTTTTCTTCAGGGAACTCAGAGAAATCAGTAGTTATCTCATTTCTTTTGTTCAACATTAGGTTTGTGAGATTTGTTCACATTAATCATATAGTTTAAACTGGGCGTAGTGGTGCGCGCCTTTAATCCCAGCACTTGGGAGGCTGAGGTAGGAGGAGTGTTGTGATTTCGAGGCCAGCTTGGGCTACAATGCGAGCGCAAGGCCGGCCTGAGCTACACGGTGCGACCCTGCCTCAAAAAACCAAGGCTGGGAGTTTGGCTCAGTGACTTAAGTGCCTGTCTGACAGGCGCAAGGTTGTGAGTTCAATCCCTGGTGCTGCAAAAAACAAAAAAAACAAAAACAAAAACAAAAAGTCATATAGTTTAAATATCTTTCCATTCACATTGTAGTATGTTTAATTTTGTAAATACAATTTGCTTGCTCATTCTATTTTTTAAAGTGGGAATGTACATTATTATATTCTTATTATTAATATATTTATTTATTTGGTATTGGGAATCAAACTCAGAAACTTATGCTTGCCAGGTAGACATTTGTGCCACTGAGCTATATCCCCGGCCCTATTATTTTGAGACAGGGTCTCGCTACGCAGTTCAGGTTGGCCTTGAACTCACTATGTGGCCCAGGCTGGGCTTGAACTCCCAGTGATCCTCCTGGCTCCAGAGTGCTGGGACTACATCATGCCTGGATGTACATTTATTGAAGGTGGAAAACAAGTAGGCTCTGCGTAAACAGACCTAATCCTCCTATTCTTGGGTCAGTGTTTACATACTTTCTAGTTTGGGGCTATTAGCAACAATGCTGCTATTGTCACCATCGGGTTCTGAGAAGGTTCCCGAAGCACAGGTAAGGAACCTAAAGCTTTAGGTTCCTTCACCGGGCCGGCAGAGTAAATGTGTGGGTCGCAGGCTCCTGTCACGGAAAAAAGAATTTTCAGGACACATCAATAAGAGGCATAAAGGAATTTATTAGATAGACATGTAAAAGTACACACACAAAGAAATGAGAGTGGGCGCTTGAGAGTGAGAGAGAGGGATCCTATTTCCTGGAACTGGAAACATTTCTGCTGCTCTTGAGGAGATGGAAACCCAAGGAAAAGGCAGCCATCTGCCCAGAAGGGTACTGGCTCAATGTACAGCAATAGGCCTAATTTATTTTTAATGGACAATTTAAGCATTCTTTGAATTCTCTCACCTGTTCCTTTATCTTAGGCTCAGGTTCCTTTTCTTTCTTTCCCAACTAAGCCAATGTATGGATGTAGCGTATTCCTGAGGAATTTGGGGTGTGATGGGTCTGGAAGGAGAGGTGGACAGGGATCACCTTGGGTAACCTCACTTGTGTCCTGGAAGTTGTATTTTTCTTAAAAGTACAATTGAGGCTGGGAGTTTGGCTCAGTGGGTTAAGTGCCTGTCTGGCAGGTGCGAGGTGTGAGTTCAATCCCCGGTGCCGCAAAAAAACAAAAAACAAAAAACAAACTACAATTGAGAAGAGTTGGGCTTAGGCAGTAAGAACTCCAAAATGGAGTCAGGAAGCCCAAAGCGGAGTTGGAAAGCCCAAAAATGGAGTCCGCTGAGTCTTCACGCTCCGGTGACCATACAAAAACAACTGCCCGCTGTCCTTCGCTGCCGGAGGCTCCCAGTGCAGGATCGGGCAGGCTCCTGGCTCGTGGGCGCACGCACCCTGCATGGCACTGCGTGAACTGCATAGAGTACGTGGTCCCAACGGAGTAGAGATCCTATTGCTTGCACAATAGCCTGAGCCACTTAAAAACACTTAGACGAGGAGCCCTTTTGGGGTCCTGCTCATGGCCCCTCCTGGCTAGTGGGAGTTCTCCTGCCTTGCCCTTTATATCTTTTAATTACATTTGCTTGCACTCTGTCTCCTCCATCCATGGTTTCTTTTTTCTTTTCTTTTTTTTTTTGGTACCGGGGATCAGACTCACAACCTCACGCTTGCCAGGCAGGCGCTTATGCCACTGGGCTAAATCCCCGGCTGTGGTTCCATTCTTCATTACTATGGGACATAACTCACGTATTTCTGGTGACACAGTTTTTAGTTATGATTTTCCTTGTCTCTTTTCTACCTATCTTTATTTCTTTTATCCTACTTCACTATGACTAATCTTCTACGTCTTTCTTTCTTGGGTAAACATTTCTGTTAGACAGCACATACACCTAGGAGGCATATATTTAACTTTCGTAGCTACTCCAGTGATTGTAGTGTTACTGGGTTCTGGAGTGCTATGAGATCTTTCCGGAGATTCTTTCCAGGTTCTTGTTGTCATGAACAAAGAATTAGACAAGACGTGTGCAGGAGATAACGAGGTTTAACATTTATTCAAGGTAGGAAAAGAGTAAACCAGCATGGTAGCACATACCTGTAACCCAGCACTCTGGAAGCTGAGGCAGGAGGATCGCTGCTAGTTTGAGGCCAGCCTGGGGTACATGTGAGACTTTGTCACAAAACAAAACGAAACAAAACAAAACAAAACAGGAAAAGAAGTACACTCTGCAGAGTGAGAGCAGACCACTGAGAAAGAGGGCAAAGTGGCCACGAGGTTAATTGCTGACGTCTTTTGTATTCTCCATCCCTCGGGCTGACTTTTGATCTAGGCCATTCAATCAATCTTTCTTTTCTTTCTTTCTTTCTTTCTTTTCAAGATAGGGTTTTGCTATGTAGTTCAGGCTGGTCTTAAACTCACTACATAACCCAGGCTGGCCTCAAACTAGCAGCGATCCTCCTGCCTCAGCCTACTGACTGCTGCGATTACAAGTGTGTGCCACCATGTCTGGCAAAGATAGCACCTACTGATTGGATTCAGAGGTTGGGAGCTTTATTCTGCATATGTAGCCTGGATCTCCAAGATTAAGAAGTTATGCCCACTTGCCCAGCTGGCTGGTCACACCCTAACCTGCTGCCTCAGTTGTACTAAAATTTTTTTGTTGGAGATAGGATCTCAATTATGTAGTTCAAACTGGTCTTAAACCATGTAGCCCAGGCTGGCCTTGAATTTGCAGCAATTTATCAGCAATATGTAAAATTTATATTACCTTGATCTGGGCATGGTGGCACATGCCTGTAATCCTAGTACTTGGGAGGCTGAGGCAGGAGAATTGCTGCGAGTTTGAGACCAGTCTAGGCTACAAAATGAGCTCAGGGCCAGCTTGAACTGTATAGCAAGACCTTGTCTCAAAAATGCAAAAAACAAGCCAGGCACGGTGGCACACTCCTGTAATCCCAGCACTTGGGAGGCTGAGGCAGGAGGATTGTTGCAAGTTCGAGACCAGCCTGGGCTACAAAGTGAGCCAAAGTCCAGCCTGAACTGCATAGTGAGACCCTGTCTCAAAAAGACAAAACAAAACAAAGCAAAACAAAACATCCCTTTATATTGCTAATTTAAAGTACCAACAGCAGTATATGAAAGTTCTAAATGTTCTATATCCTTGTCAATATGGTCTTTTTCTTCTTTCCTTTCTTGTTTTTCTTTGTAACGATTCTGGTGGGTAAACAGCTGTATCATATTGTGATTTTAATTTGCTTTTTTTTTTTTTTTTAAAGAAGAAGAGGTTTAAATTAGATTTAAGAGAGGAAAGGATTCCAGTTTATGTACCTGGAGGGGGCACACTGTGATACAGGGATTCAGACCAACCCACCCACAAAGTTGATAGCCAGTTTTAAGGATTAGCTAGCTGGTGGGCTGGGTCTGCTCGCTATCTCAGTCCTGGTGTCAGAGCTTTGGAATTCTTTTGGCCCAGGAATCGTCCCATTTCCAGGAACAGATTGTCTACAGGGCCCTGCCTTTCTTGGAATCCAGGTAAACACAGATTTAGGACAATTATTCAAGGTTTCTGAGTACAGCTGAAGGCTGAGGTCCCTCTTATCATTTCTTTTTTTTTTTTTGCGGCACTGGGGATTGAACCCACGCCCTTGCGCCTGCCAGACAGGCACTTGAGCCACTGAGCCAAACTCCCAGCCCTGGTTTTTTGAGGCAGGGTCGCACTATGTAGCTCAGGCTGGCCTTGCGCTCGTGTTGTAGCCCAGGCCACAACGCTCCTCCTACCTCAGCCTCCCGGAGTGCTGGGATTAAAAGTGTGCGCCACCACGCCTGGCTTCTCTTATCACTTCTTATCGATCTCTTATCATGGTGACCTCAGTCTAAAAGGGGATAAGATCCTAAACATTTAGAGTTAATTAACCTTGTCTTGTCAACTTTCAGACAGAAACTCCTTAAATTAAAAAAATAAATATATATATGTATCTGAGAAGAGAGTTGACCCAAGATTTATAGTAACAAAAGATACAAAAAGAGAGTCAAACTTTGTTCTGGGCCAGGCATGGGTGGTGCATGCCTGTAACTCCAGCACTTGGGAGGCTGAGGCAGGAGGATCAAGTTCAAGGTCAACCTGCCCTATATAATCAGACCCTGTCTCAAAAAAAAAAGTAAAAAGAAAAATCAAAAACAACTTTGTTCTGCTTTTAGTTACATGTTGGGCATTTGTAGGCCCAAATGAAGAGCTGTGGTTCGTAACCAAAATAGATGACTTTTAGGTCCCTGGCTGTCCCAGGAGAAAACACAAATCATGCTTTTAATGAGCAGCAGGTAAGGGCCCAGAATTCTGCCCTTTCCCCAGCCCTATGGTGGTACCCAACTATGCACTATGTTATGACTGCATCATTCCTGCCAAGAGACTTTTAGTGAGACAAAAACATCCAAACAAATAAAAATTTAAAAATATTAACTATTACTTGGATCTCTGGTTACACAGTACACTGGGTGTTGAAGACTGAGTGGGTAATCAGAAGTTACCTCCTTTTTGCTACTAAAGTCAATTAAGATTTCCCAACGGTTACTTTCAGGGACACATGAGCTTTACAAATTGTGTCATCTGCAAGGGCAGGCTATGGTCTCGCTTGACCATTTGGATTCCCTTGGAAGCACGGGGAGATTCTCTTCGTTAGTGTTGCCCTTTTAGCACAGTGCACCCTGGTTGATTTCTGTCTTCTGGAGCCCAACAATCCCCTTGCTTGGGAGGCGGGGTGACTCATCAGAGTTGCATGGCCATTTCAGGCATGTCTGATTGTGCTCTGGGTTCTGGCTGAATTTGGAAGGCAAGTGCCAGAATATTGGCTGTCTGGTTAGTCTTTTTTCCTGTTTGTTTGTTTGTTTGTTTGTTTTGAGATATGGCTTCAGACTAGCAGCAATCCTCCTGCCTTAGCCTCCTGAGTGCTGGGATTAAGGTGTGTGCTACCATGCCCAACTCTTGTTATCTTTTTATCTTCCTTAGGTCAGTTACACCAGTTTTAACATGGGAGTATAGGTCTTAATCCTAATGTAATTTTCTCCGGATACTGGGAATCAGTGTCATATCACATTTGTCTTACAGGGAATGGGCTATAATCTTCAAATACTATACAGGTTGTCTGTTAGAAATACTCCTGAGGAATGTTAACTGACCACAGTTACAGAGTTTTACAAGGAAAATCTAAAATGAAGATAATGAGAGCAAACAAGTCTAGATGACATAAGAAACATAGTAAGTCTAGTTTTGTCAAAATTAAGAGTTCTTTTAAGTAGAATGTCCTTGAGTAGAGGTACTTTATAGGTGATTAAGCCTAGGCTCCAGAGTGAGTTCAAGCCCAGCCTGAACTTTATAGCAAGATCCTGTCTCAAAAAACCATAGTAATAATAATAATAATAATAATAATATAGATGATGAATACCTAATCATGAGTTACAAGAGTGACACTGCCTATAGTATATAGTATTTAGGGACATCTATCATAATACAATTAGAAGCAAAAACATAAGCTTGAATAAAAAACTGCTGTTCCAAACAATTTGGTCTTGGGGTAAGATGTGATAAGTGAGTCAAGGTGCTTTCCTTGAACTCTGTTTTTTTTGTTTTTTGCTTTTTTTTTTGGTACCAGGGATCAAGCTCACAACCTCGTGCCTGCCAGGCAGGCACTTAGGCCACTGAGCTAAATCCCAGTCCTATTTTTTGAGACAGGGTCTCACTATGCAGTTCAGGCTGGCCTTGAACTCACTTTGTAGCCCAGGCTGGTCTCAAACTCACAAAGATCCTTCTGCCTCAGCTTCCTGAGTGCTGGGATTACAGGCATGTGCCATCACACCCGACATGAGCTCTGTTCTTTAGAAGGTTTGGACACACAGGGAACACAAATCTATTTCACTTACAGTCAGGAATAATTAGCATCACACTTAGACATTTTTACATATCAACTTAGCTTTTTACTTTTCAGGCAAAATTTGGAATTTATGTCTCAGTAGTATAGCTATAATGATGTGACTTTGTATTTAAGAGCTACAAAGTTTAACAGTACTGACCAGAAAAATCAAAGAAGAGCTTTAGATCTCTTACATGCTTATGAAATAATGTTAATAACCACAAATAGATTTATTACTCAATGTACAAGTTTATCTCATTTATACAATAACAAAAATGATTACTGTATTTAATTAAAGTCAATAGATGTAGGCCAAGTTTTAAATGGTGGAATTGTCAAAAAGACAGGTTTCCCCTTACCTAAATGATACTGAATAATAACAAAAATGTTAAATTGTACTATTTGATATTTATTTATTTGAGACAGGTCTCCCTATGTAGCTTAGGTTGAACTTGAACTCACTGTGTAGCCCAGACTGGCCTCAAACTCATGACTCTCCAGACTTAGCCTCCCAAAAACTGAGATTACAGATGCACCACCATGCCTGGCCATTTGATATGGATAGGATCCAGATGAGCAAGTACTAAAAGAACACTTACTGGTTACTGCACATGTATCAAACACACATCCTTAGTTTTATGAACTTTGCACATTTACACAGCACATTTAGTCCTCAAATGTATACATCTCTAGTCTCAGATATACAGAGTTTTAAATATAGTATAATAGCAAAAAAAAAGTAGTTGTTTATTTAATAAGACTTATATGTTGAGAGCTGGGTGTGGTGGCACATGCCTGTAATCCCAGCACTCGGGAGGATCGTTGTGAATTCCAGACCAGCATGGGCTACAAAATGAGCTCAAGGCCAGCCCGAACTGCATAGTGAGACCCTGTCTTAAAAAGATGAAGAAGAAGAAAAAAAAAGAGTTATATATTGATTAAAAGATTTTTTCTAAGGTAATCATGGTTTGTGTTGGTCCCATCCAACCTCTTCCTAAGGTTTGTAGCTGCCCATTTGTTATCACTCAGGGTATTTCATCAAACCCTGCCTTTCCCCTCCTATCTCAATCTCCTCCCCCGGGGGTTTCTAGCCTTAATCCTAAGGAGCGATGAGGAGTGTCGGTTGTTTTCTGGAGATGCTTTGGGGTTAAACTGGGGCGGCTGGCCTTGCCCACCTGAGGGCCGGAAGTGCTTAGCCACTGGGTCTAGGAGCCCCAGTGCAGGCTGTGGCTTTCAGGTGAACTGCAGGTCTAGGCTGGCAGCCACGCACGGCCACCATCCCCATGGAGCTGCAGTCATCTGGATGAGACAAACCTGGTAATGAGGTTATGCAAACAGGGGCCAAATAATACACTGCACATCTAGAAAAGAACACACAACATCTTTTTTTTTTTTTTTTTTTTTTTTTGTGGCACCAGGGATCAAACTCACAACCTTGCACCTGCCAGACAGGTGCTTAAGCCGCTGAGCCAAACTCCCGGCCCTAGTTTTTTTTTGAGGCAGGGTCGCACTATGTAGCTCAGGCCGGCCTTGCACTCGTGTTGTAGCCCAAGCCGGCCTCGAACTCACAACGCTCCTCCTACCTCAGCCTCCTGAGTGCTGGGATTAAAGGGGTGCGCCACCACGCCCAGCTTGCACACAACATCTTTAGGAAGGGAGAAGCTCAAAATCTTTGTTTCTGAAATTTGCAAGGCTTTTTTTTTTTTTTTTGGCAAAAACAAAGTCATTTTTTTAAACAGTAGTTTTTTTTTGGTTTTTGTTTTTTTTGTCTTTTTGTCTTTTTGAGACAGGGTCTCACTATGCAATTCAGGCTGGCCCGGAGCTCACGTTGTAGCCCAGCCTGGTCTCGAACTTGCAATGATCCTCTGCCTCAGTCTTCTTTGTGCTGGCATTACAGGCGTGTGCCCCCAATCTTGGCTAACAGTCACATTTTTAAGTACTTAATTTAAGCAAAGACTAAGACAGTAAAATAACAGCAGTTTATAACAGAGAAGTAAGTAAGCCTTTTTAGCATAGCATGTCTTGAAAATATTAGCATTAGGTCATAAAAACAAACCCATTAACAAGCCAAGTAAGTTGTAGTTACTAACTCTTGTTTTTTGAGACAGGCTCTCACTATGCAGTTCAGGCTGGCCCTGAACTCATGGCAATCCTCCTGCCCCAGCTTCCTGAGTGCAGGAATTACAGGTGTGCACCACCACGCACCTCCCTTTTTTTTAAAAACTCTATTGCTATAGCAAAAGAATTTTTTTTGTTAAGATCAATGGTTTGCTGGGTGTGATGGCACACACCTGTAATCCCACCATTCTGGAGACTGAGGCAAGAACATTGTTGCAAATTCGAGACCAGCCTGGGCTACAAAGTAAGCTTGAGACCAGCCTCAACTGCATAGCGAGACCCTGTCTCAAAATCAAAAAACACAAAAGCCTGATTGTTACTAGAATATTAAATAAGTTGTGCTTATACAAATTATTAACTTTAGGATA
The DNA here is from genome assembly GCA_004363535.1 of Dasyprocta punctata. Taxonomy (NCBI): domain Eukaryota; kingdom Metazoa; phylum Chordata; class Mammalia; order Rodentia; family Dasyproctidae; genus Dasyprocta; species Dasyprocta punctata. The sequence goes on along the minus strand of RJWM01003887.1, from coordinate 57,789 downwards.
TCTTAAACTGATAAATAATAACTCTCAATCATTTTGAGACATATTATTTAAAGCTTATTTCTTTAAAAACCCAAACTTTTTTATTAAATGCAGTGAAGAGGATGGAACAAGGAAAGGACTATGTAACAGGAAAGACAAGGTCTCTTTTGCTGTCTGTTAAAGCTTATTTTTAACTTGTTGATCTATAGTTTGACATTGATATGATCTATAGTCTCCATTTTCATATACTTATTATTCCTCTAGTTATTCTGAAACTTACTTAAGGATGAGATATTTTTTGGCTGTTCTGTTTTTTTGAGATAGGACCTCACTATGTAGTTCAGGCTGGCCTTAAACGCACTATGTAGTCCAGGCTAGCCTTGGACTCATGGTGATTCTCCTGCCTCAGTCTCCCAACAGCTGGGGTTACAGGTGTGCACTGCCATGCCCAGCTATATCAGCAATTCATGAAATACATTCCATAGGTGCAAATATACTGAGATGTTCTGTTTTAAACATTTACCTCATTTATGCCAGGTGCGGTGGCCCACGCCTTTAATCCCAGCACTCGGGAGGCTGAGGCAGGCTGAGGCAGCACTGTGAGTTCGAGGCCTGCTTGGGCTACAACATGAGTGCAAGCCTGGCCTGAGCTACATAGTGCAACCCTGCCTCAAAAACTAGGGCCGGGAATTTGGTTCAGTGGCTTAAGCGCCTATCTGGCAGGTGTAAGGTTGCGAGTTCAATCCCCAGTGTCAAAAAAAAAAAAAAAAAAAAAAAAAATCACCCCATTTATATTTATCTATAAAAACCAAGATATTAAACCAACACAATTATTTCTTTGTCAAAAGAAACTTTAAAAGTCACTATGCTTGAAATGTAGAAAGCAATGGACATTGTGTCTTAAATTTGAACAAGATAAATATTGTAATTGGCCAACAACTTAAGCAAAACATATTTTACTAACTTTGAAGACATTTTTCCTCTTATTTAACAATTTAAATGAACTCAATTTGTTAAAGATTTACCTAATTGATGTGAGCAAAAGGCATTTGGACTGATTACCTGAGTCCTCATTTATCTGTATTTTATCATGTAGGTACACAAATATATAACAATATATATTCAATCTATCTATTATCTATCTATCTCTCTCCCTTACGTTATCAGAATTTAAGGTTTTAATTTGCAGATTTTATGTAAACTACAAACCACGCAGTTTTTAAAGGAATTGCTGGGCCAGGTGTGGGGCATGCCTATAATTCCAGCACTCAGGAGGCTGAGGGAGGAGGGTTCTTGTGAGTTCAAGACCAGTTTGAACTACATAGGAGACTGTCTCAAAAAGTCAAAAATAGTCAAAAAGTCAAAAATTAAAAAAAAAAAAAGCAATTGTTGTTTTTTTCTAAATTGTTATTTATTTATTTATTTGTCTTTTTGAGACAGGGTTTCACTGTGTAGTACAAGCTGGCCTTAAACTCTCTTTGTAACCCAGGCTGGCCTTGAACTTGCAGTGAGCCTCCTGCCTCAGCCTCACTGCTGGGATTACAGGCACCACACCTGTCTAATTGTTGTTTTTATTTTTGTCAGCACTGGGGGTTGAACTCACAACCTCGTGCCTGCCAAGCAGGCACTTAAACCATTGAGCCAAACTCCCAGCCCCTCTAATTGTTGTTTTTAAAGAGATCTCCATTAACACTTTTTAAATTTTAACCCAAATTTTAACCCTTGCATTTTCGTTAGGGCTGGTTGGGATAACCAGCAAGCAGCCTTGAACAACCGGTGTTTCAGTAAGGATCACAGAGAAATAAATCAGATAAAAACAAAACAAAACAAAACAAAACAGCGTACAGACCCTAAAAGGAAAAGAAATAAGATGTGCTCCAAAATTTAAAAATGGAGCAGCTGCGATAGTTTCTTTAGGAATTTTAGAGCAGTTTACCATGCTGAGTTTTGAATTAAGTTTTTCTCAAAACTGCTCTTAGAACACAATTTGGTAAAGGCTTGTCTGTTGGCTGCTATGAGAGTCCACGCTAGAGAATGTTTCAGGTTGGGATGTAACACTGAGGGAGGTTCCTTTCCACGTATCACCGGTGTGCCAGACAGCACTTTTTATGTGGCTCGGAAAGCCCCAAGTGCCAAGGGGTTTGGGCTAGGTTTGGGGAGACCACACCCTCACCTGCATCTTCCCGATGAGCCCAGGGAAGTTCTTTCGAGGTGGCTCCCCATGAGACCCATGGCGTCCTGGGCTCAGTCACCGCGGACACCTCTGCCAGGACCCTTGTCACCTAGGGCTGCCCAGAGTGGGCCACAGGGAGCATTTGTCTCTTTCTTCAGAGCCTGGCAACCCTCAGGTAGACAGGTTAATGGATCTGTTGATGGAGCCATTAGATTTTCAGCCTTTATCAAATCAGCTAGCATAAATGCAGACTAACAGACAAAAAGAACACATATGAAAAAGACATTTAATCAACAATCATCACAAACATGGATGAACAGACAGACAAGGAAACACATAGAACATGGTAAACAATTAGATTAAATTAGAGGGCACTGTTAGATACATTGCCCATATAGTACTATAATAATAAATCTTTCTCTTTTTTTCTGTACTGGGAATTGAACTCAGCAAGAAAAAAGGATTAGAAGACTGATTATGAGCCAACTTTTCCAGTGGGGACTCACCCATCCACACTGTCTAGTCTCAGTCAATTACAGGGTGCAGGTGAACCCTGGAGCAGGCTAGAACAGCCCCACGTTGGACACCAAAATCTGTCACCAGCCAGCAGGTATCATTGTTTTTAGTAGTAATGGAAATTAAAACAAAAGGACAAATTTACATGAAAAGCTTTCACTGGAAAGTTAGAGGGAAGACAAGAAAGGACTTGAGTTTAGGTAGCACACTCTGAAATGAATTCAGACTGGCCCTGCCTTGTTTTTGTTGAGATAAGATCTTCCTACATAGTCCAGGGAAGACTTGAACTCGCTTTGTAGCTCTGGCTTGCCTCGAACTCATGATTCTCCCGCTCCTCCTGGGCCCCACCTCCTACCTACCTGCATGTTCAGGTATGAACTTACAATGGACAAATTCACTGATGTGTCCTCATGGTCCAACATGATCTAGTCATTTACCAAAAGCACCTGTAATTCAAGCACTCAGGAAGCTGAGGCAGGAGGATCACTGCAAGTTCAAGGTCAACCTAGACTACACAGTGAGTTCAGGCTAGCCTGAACTACATAAAGATACCCTGTCTCAAAAAACAAAACAATATCATGAAACCGATAGGGGTGGAAAAGTCTAAAAAGGGAAGGTGGTAATCATTGTTAATTTCCTTTTATCTTGTTTTGAATTCCTGTATTGTTTTCACAGTTTTGTTAGGTTCCGTTTTATTCTGTCTGGTCCTGTTTGCTTTTACTGTGTCTGATAGTATAGGCAGCTATTTCGAAGATAACAGGATGTATTATGGTAGCCATTGTTGATTTCCTATTATCTGGTTTTGAAGCCCTGTAATACTTTCATTCTTTTGTTTTAACTGGTTTTGTTCTGTTTTGTTTTGTTAGATTTTATTATACCTGATGGTATGGGCAACCATTTTGAAGAAAATAGAGGTGTTATGGTAGCCATTGTTGGTTTCCTATTATCTTGTTTTGAAGTCCTGTATAGCTTTAATTATTCTGTTCTGATTAGCTTTGTTCTGTTTTGTTTGGTTTGGCTTTATTCTCTTTAAAATAAATTAAAACAAATAAAAGCACCTCCTCTAAACATGAGACGTTGTGGGGACATTTTAGATCTAAGCCATAACAGCAACCTTAGAGCTTGCTGAGTCTATTTTTGCCCCCCCAAACTCTTTCCTCCATGGTAACCATATTGATGTTCTTCGAGTGCAAATCAGGTCACATCACCCTCTTCTCAAAAGCCGCCAGTGGATTTCTGTCTCACCCAGAATAAAAATCAAAGCACTTATACTTGGTTTACAAGGCCCTGCATGATTTGCTTCCTGCTTCTTCTCTCCCCTTTGCCTGAACTACTTCAGATACACTGGCCTCCTCGTTGTCATCAAATAAACTGTGCTTCCTCCTCTAGAAGCTTTGCACTTGTTCTGCCTACCGAGACTGGATTGTTCTTCCCACAGCCGTTCTCTCGCTTCCTTCAGATCTCGGTCCAACTGTTGCCTTATTATAGGAGACTGCGCTGTCTGGAACAGCAGCTCATAGCTCCTGGCATTATCCCACCTACTTCCTTTATTTGTCTCCCTGCACACATCTTATCTCTGACATTTAAAAAATTTACTTGTTTATTATGTCTCTCCTCATAGTAGTCGCTATATGAGGATCAGAGTTCTGTTTTGTTCTCTGCTGTTGCCACATTCCTACTTTCTAAAGTGTCGCCTGAGCCCCAGAAATCACTTAATGAATATTTTTCTAATAAATGCATGATAAATTTCAAACTGTGGCAAGTCCGGAAGAACAATATCAGGTTACTGAAATACCAGAGCAAATATGGAACCCCTGAAGGAACTAGGAATGTTTAATTTACTGAAGAAAAGATAGGGGAATAGGAAATGTCTTCAGAAACGTGCGACTGTGACTTCAGAAGTCAGAATGTGAATTTGACATGCTTGACTACTTCCAGTCATAGAGAGATCACTGCTTTGTGAAGCAGCCTGTTCCATTACTGAACTGCTGGGTCAGACATTTATAAGAAATAAACACCTATTTCTCTGTGACTTTCTTTCATTCATTAATCTTTTCTCTGGAGTTTCACAGGGCAAATTTAATCCCATCTTCACTTGCAACTGGACAAAATGAAACAAGAAAAGGTACATTTGAAGAAATTGGAAAACAATGGAATTTTTGTTTACAGGGAGGCATATACTGTAAAATGAGAGACTTGAGGGAGAAAAAGTGAGATTGTGAGAGTAGAAAGGAAGAAAGGTAAATTGATAGCTATCAAGAAGAACACACACGTCTAAGAGAGAATTTAAGTTTCTGCTCTATGGAGTATGATGAACCCTTTCCCAGATAGTAATCAATGAAATATCCCTTATTATGGGTTGGATCTATTTTGGGAAGTATGTAGAAATCCTGAGACCAGCATGTTGCAACGTTGAGACTATTCATGAGAAGCATGTAACATCCTTTAGCTACATGGAGACACTAGAAAAGCTAGGCATGGTGGTGTACACCTGTAATCTCAGCACTCAGGAGGCTAAGGCAGGAGGATTGTGAGTTTGAGGCCAGCCTGGCAGCATGCGAGGAAACCGTTGTCTCAAAAAATGGAGGGAGAGTGAGTTTGATCTCCGGTACCACAAAAAAAAAAAAAAAAAAAAAAAGAGAGAGAGAAAGAAAGAAAAGGAGGGAGAGAGAGAGAGAGAGAGAGAGGGCACTGCACACTATATATATATATATATATATATATATATATATATATTTAAACTGCCCTCAAACTCACAACAATCCTCCTGCCTCAGCCTCCTGAATGCTGGGATTATGAAGATGCACCACTATGCCCAGTTTCTTTTTGTATAGTTTTCTCTCTAGATTAGATAGATCAGAGCACTTGGACAGAAGTCATGTTTTACCTCTCTCGCCATCTCCACTAGCAGTTAACAAAATGGTTTAGGAAAAAAAAAAAGCCTCAGTGATCACTGACTGACTTGAGGAAAGAACGGGACATAGAAACTGTCATGGCTCCCCAAAGTCTCACATGATCATAGGTGGGGCTTTTCAGAGGTGGCTGGATTTGAAGTGTGTGATGCAGGGATTAAGGTTGTGTGATTACCAAATTAGTCACTGATTGGCTTGGCGTTGTTCTGGGTGTGGTTAATGGAAGGCCCAACCCCGGTGTGGATGGCACCACCCAAAGGCTGGGCATCCTGGAAGGGATTAAAGGGAGAGGCAGGGTGCTCCTGCTGCCTCACTACTTCAGTGTTCTGCTGCCTTTTGCCCTCTGACCACCATGTCGTCACCGGGAGTTAGGAACTAGAATCTGAATTGTCAGATCTGATGCTTCAGATATGAACTGAAGCACTGACTTGTCCACGGTTCACAGCTGTATGCATGAGCAGATGGACGGTCCATTCAGTCTGCCCTGCATAGAAACTTCTGGAGATGAGGGCCAGACTTTCTTCCTGAAGCATCAGTGACTCATCCCACTGTTTTCCGGCCTCTTCGCTTCTCCTGCTTTTGAATGTGGACATGAACTTTCAGAGACTCCTTTTGCTATGATTTGGCTGAGGTTTGTCCCTGTTTAAACTCACACTGAAGCTTAGTCCCAGGTGTAATGATTTTGAAAGGTGGTGAGGCCTTTAAGGGGTGGAGCCTCATGCAAAGTGATCAAGCCATGACTGTCCTTGCAAAGGGATTCATGCTGGGTTTGTTCATTGGGTTTGGGCTTGCAGCAGTGCATGGTTCCTGTGAGAGCAGGTTGTCATAAAAGAGCAAGCCTGATCCTTTTCCATCTTGCTTGTCTGCTGCCCATGTGATCTCTCTTGCATGTACTCCTGCTACATGATGCTTCCACCATGTTGTGAGGTAGTCAGAAACCCTCACCAGAGGCCAGACAGATGGGCCTTCCAACTTTTCAGCCTCCAGAACTGTGAGTTAAGTAAACTTTTTTTCCTTATAAAGCACTCAGCTTTAGGTATTTTGCTATAGCCACAGAAAATGAACTAAAGTACCCTCCAAGCAATGATATTACCCCCACAACCTAAAATTCCTGCCACTTCTCATGGTAGGATATAGTAGCTTGGATTATTTTTATCTCTAGGCTCCTTTTTAAAAAAACTAAAATAAAATTATTACAGTAAAAGATGCAGTAAAAGAAGATGCATTGGCATTGATCTTATCTATCTCTTGACTCATGAATAATACTGCTATAAACATGTACAAATATTTGTGTGGATGTACATTTTTAGTTTTCTTAGGTATATACTGGGTGGAATTACTGAGTCAGTAGCATGTTCTAACTTTTTGAAGAACTGCCAAACTATATTCAAAGTGACTATACAATTTTACTTGCCCATTGGCAATGTGTGAGGGTTCCAACTTCTCACCATGCTTGCCAACTCATTTCCTGTCTTTTTTATTATTGCTATTCTTGACGATGTGAAGTAGCATCTCATTATGATCTTGATTTGTGTTTCCTTAAGGACTAATAATGTCGAGGCTCTGTTTATGTGTTTATTGGTCACTGGTGTGTGTTCTTTGAGAAACATCTGTTCAAATCCTTTGTCCACTTTAAATTGAATTATTTTTGTCTTTTTATAGTTTTAAAAATATATACATCTGGACACTAGACCTTTATTGATATATAATATACAAATATTTTTATCTGACCTGTGGGCTAACTTTTCACTTTAACAATAGTATCTTTTGAAGCACAAAAATATTTTTATTTTTATTAAATCCAATCTATTTTCTGTTGCTTGTACTTTTACATCAGATTTAAGAAACTACTGCCCAATCCAAATCAATATTTATTATGTGTTCTTCTATTTTATGGCTTTTGATTTTATATTTAGGTCTTTGATCTATTTTAAGTTAATTTGTGAAGTTGAAATTCCAAGTTCATTCTTTAGTGTGTTGATATCCACTTGTTCCTTCCTCTTTTATTTCTTGGAAGAATTTTATCAAAGATTGCTATTCTTTAAATATTTGGTGGAATTCACCAATGAAGTAATTGGGGCCTGGACTCTTTGTGAGAAGCTTTGTTTCATTTTATCTTATTTGCTTTTTTGAGACAGGGTCTCATTATGCTAGGCAAATGCTCTTCCCCTGAGCTATAACCCCAGCCCAGGGTCTCATTACATTGCCCAGGCCGACCCCAAGCTTCCGATTCTCCCATTCAGCTCCCTAGCCAGGATTTCCGTATGGGAAGTTTTAAAGTGACCAATCTCTATTTGTTATAGCTCTGTTTAGATTTCTGCTCATTCTGAATCTGTGCAAACTTTGTATCTTTCCAGTAATCTGTTCATTTTTATCTAAGTTATCTAATTTACTGGCACTATAGTTGTTCACTATATTTCTCTATAATTCTTTTTTATTTCTGTAATGTTTGTAGGGAGGTGCTCCTTTAATTCCTGATTTTCAAAATTTAAATCTTTTTTTTCTAGATAAACCTAGCTAAAAAGCTGTTGGGTTTTTTTTCAAAGATCTATCTTTTAATTTTGTTGATTTTCATCATCTTCTACTTTGTCTGCTCCAATCCTTATTATTTCTCTTATTCTGCTTGATTTATTCTTTTTGATTGCTCCTCTTTTTCTACTTTCTTAACATGGGAAGCTAGGTTATTGATTCATTGCTTTTTTCTTTGTTAGTATAACCACTTGCATTTCCCTCTTTCCCTAATTTAGCTGCATCTCATACATTTTGGTATGTAAATTTTTGTTTTCAGTGATCTCAAATTATTTTCTAGTTTATCTTGTGGCAATTTTCTTTGACACACTGGTCACTAATGAATGTTTGTGACATATTTGTGAATTCCCCAAGTTCCCTTTTGCTGTTGATTTCTAATTTAATTCCATTATAGTCAGAGCATATACACTTAATGTTCAGTTCTGTTGAATTACTGAGACCTATTTCATAGTTTAACATATCTACTCTTGAAAAGAGTCCATATGTGTTAGAGAAGTACCTACATTCTGTTGTTGAATGGAATGTTTTATAGAAGTATAGGTCTACTTGGCTTAGACTGTTAATATCTTCTGTGTTTTTATTGATTTTCTTCCATTGTTGAAAATGTAGTATAGAAATTCCTATTATTGTTGAATTGTGTATTTCTTGGTTCAATTCATCTAGTTTTTGCTTTATGTATTTTTGGCTCCACTGTTAAGTACACACCTGCTTAAAACTGTGATGTATTCCTGACATGCTGGCCCTTTTCTCATTACAAATATCTTTATTAGGGCTCATAACTTTTTATCCTGTAGTTCAATTTGTGTGATATTTGTGTAGCCACTCTAGCACTCTGATAACTGCTGTTTGCATAGGTATATGCTTTATATCTTTTTATTTCCAACCTATCTGTGGTTTTGACTCTGAAGTGTACCTCTTGCAGACAACATAAATTTGCATTGTTTGTTGTTTGGTTGACCACCTCTGTCTTTTAGATTTCTTGGGCTGGAGATATAGCTCAGTGGCACAAGCACCCACTTGGCAAGCATGAGGTCATGAGTTCAATCCCTGGTACAAACCAAAAAAAAAAACAACATTTTTTTCCTTTTTTTTTTTTTTTTGAGACAGGGTCTCACTATGCAGTGCAGGTGGGCCTTGAACTCATTTATGTAGCCCAGGCAGGCCTAAAACTCACAACAATCCTCCTGCCTCAGTCTCCCTAGTGCTGGGATTACAGATGTGTGCCACCACACCTGGTTTTAATTAGATTGTTAATCCACTCATGCAATATTTTTCATATGTAGGATATACATCTGATATTTTTCTTTAGGATTTCCATATATCTTATATATTTTTTTTGCTTCTCTGTTTCCCCTTTACTACATTCTTCTACATGACACAGATATTTTATAGTGAATGGTTTTCTTTTAATGATATTTTAAAAAATAGAGTCTCAGTATATAGCTAGGAATGGCCTTGAATTCTCTATCTTCCTGCCTCAGCCTCCCAAATTCTAGGGTTACAGACATGCAGCACTATGTCTTGCTGATTTTGAACAATACATTTTTGAGTTATTTTCTTGGTAGTTGATGTAGTGCTTACAATATATAACTTGTTAGAATCAGAATCTACTTCAGAGTTATTTCTTATATTTTAAAAAATTTTTACCTATTGTTTTGTGGATTGAATCTAGAGCTTTGTGTATGCTAAGCAAGTACTCTACCACTAAATTATATTCCTGGACATTTTTTTTTTTTAATTTTGAGACAAATGCTTTCTAAATTGCCCAGGCTGGCCTGGACCATGTGATTCTCCCAGCTCTGCCTTCTTTTTTTTTTTTTTTTTTTTTTGTGGCACTGGGGATCGAGCTCACAACCTTGCACCTGCCTGACAGGCACGTAAGCCACTGAGCCAAACTCCCAGCCCTGATTTTTTGAGGCAGGGTCGCACCGTGTAGCTCAGGCCGGCCTTGTGCTCGAGTTGTAGCCCAAGCTGGCCTCGAACTCACAACGCTCCGCCTACCTCAGCCTCCCGAGTGCTGGGATTAAAGGTGTGCGCCACCACGCCCGGCCAGCTCTGCCTTCTGAGTAGCTGAGATTACAGATATATAACATGGCATCTGGCTCTTTTATTCGTTAAGCTATTTTTAAAACAGTAACAATTGCCCCTTACTGTGTACAGTTACTTGAAGTTTACAAATTGTTTTTACATACATTATCTTACATTACTCTTATAATAGCATATGAAGTAGATCATAGGATTTTATTCACATTTTATTGGTCAGAAAACAGAATTAGAGGGTTGAAGTGGCTGCACAATGTCACACAGCCAGAGGATAGCAGAATCAGAACAACTTGTGATCCTCCTTACTCAGCTTCCCAGAGGGCTGGAATTTCAGGTGTGCACCACCACACCCAGCCATGTCAAACATACTTACTGTTGTCTAGAAATAGCTTGGGAAAGAGATGTCCCAGAATGCCCAGAACACACATTCATTCCATTATGTCAGGCAGCTATTTTGCACTGGTCATAAACTAGGTAACACAATTTTGCCTTTTGGCAAGTTCACGCTCTAGACTAGAAGATGGAAATTACTGTAATACAGGGTGACAGTGTTATTACGGAAACTATAAACATGCCCTGGGGGAACAGAAAAGGGACTAAAACTATGGATGAGAGAATCAGGGATAGCTTTATAGAGTAGATGACATTTGAGATGGGTTTCAAAAAACAAACAGGATTTTGCCACAGACAGAAAAGAACATGACTTGAAATGGCATGACCAGAAAGGTCATGGCAAGTTTGGGATAGCAAGAGTAGTTTGGAGGGGCTACAAAGTAGACTGAGAAGGAAAAGGGGTTAAGGAGGAAGCTGGAGGACAGACAAGTTGATGCTGGATGCCTTGGATTCCAAGCTAATGTGTTTGAAGTTTATCCTATGGGTAGTAGAAAAAACTAGAGAATTCTGGGCAGGAAACTGACAAGATTTAGAAAGAAGATTTCAGCCAGGCACAGTGGCACAACGCTGTATTTCCCAGGATTTAGGAAGCTGAGGCAGGAGAATCAGAGTGAGTTCAAGGCTCCCTGAAAGCAGGGAGAGAGAATTTGAAGGCAACTTTGTGAGAGAGCTAGAAGTGTTTGATGTGAGTCTAATGCTCATGGTCAGAGCTGGAGAATACTGAACTAAGAGACTGGCTGCACTAATGAAAGGACACAGCACAAAGCTGAGAGCCTGAGAACATCTGGCTCACACTTGAGCATCTCCTCTACAGACTGACTTCTCCCTACCTTTTCCTTTCCCTTTTGCTCCCTTGCTTAAATTAATGCTTCCTCCATTTTTTATTTTTATTTTTTTGAGACAGAGTTTCTCTATGTAGTGCAGGCTGACCCTGAACTCACTATGTAGCCCAGGCTAGTCTCAAACTCACAGCAATCCTCCTGCCTCAGCCTCCCCAGTGCTGGGATTACAGGCATGTGCCACCATGCCTGGCTAAAGACTCATCCGTTTTTGATTCGAAAGAATGCTGCCCAGGCTAGGCCCTTTAGCTTGAAATCAGTGGGCCTTAACCTATCTGAAGTCCTCTTTTTATAAGGTAGCTGAAAAGGAAAGAAGTCTTCAGCACCCTTCTGTTCACTAACCCTTAATAACTCCCCTTTTTTTTCACTAGCTAAAGATGACCCTCCTTCAGTACTGGGACCCACCAGTCTGTATTTCCAGTCTCATTTCCCACCATTCTACTCTCCAATCACGCTGATGACTATCTTTTCTATAATTCACTCTGCTTTTTCCTAACTCTTGCCATTACTGAACCTTCCGGTCTACCTTTCCTACCTGTGGATGGTTGTGTCTTATCCATCCACAAATCCTGCTCTTTCCTCTACCTGGACTCCTTTGATTTCTTCAGTTTTAGTAAAGGAGAGAAAGCATAAATCCTAGAACACAATGGCATGGATTTAAACCCTGGCTCTGCCATTTCTTTGCTTATTCTTTTTTTTTTTAAATTTATTTAATTTATTTTATTTTAAACAAAAGGAAAATAAGAAATCAAAACAAAACAATTTCACAACCAGCCAATAAGACAGTAACAATTATCAGCACATTGTATATTACTATATTCCCAGAAATTATTTAAGATAAAAATATAGACATGAAACATTATCCAACAAATTATTAACACAAAACTTTTGCCTCAGTGTATCAAGAGAAACCTGCTATATGACTATCTTTTTTGTTATAATTACTCTATTGTTTTCAAATAAACATTTCACATTAAAAATAAAATCTGAAGATGACCCTGAGAAAACTACATTTCACTCAAAATTCTTTTTCTCTGACTGTCCCAACTAATTTTTTATATACATAGATTTTGTTTCAGTTCATCACACTGGTGCAACAATGTGATAGTCACATATGTGTGACTTGCTTAGTTCACTGAGAAGTATATTTTCAGTACTCATCCATTTAAGGGTGAAAATGTCTAGTTTATTGTTCTTTATAACTGAGTAGTATTCCATTATGCAGAAATACCACATCTTTTTTATCCATTCCTCAGTCGAGGGGCATTTAGGTTGTTTTCAAGATCTAGCTACCATGAACTGGGCAGCTATGAACATAGGTGCACATATATCACTGTGGTAGGATGTTTTTAGTTCTTTCAGGAAGATACCCAGAAGAGGAATAGCTGGGTCAAATGGGACCTCCAATCCTAGCTTTTTGAGGAATCTCCACACTGACTTCTTTGCTTATTCTTAATAAGCACATTTCCCAAACTAACATGAAGAGAATACAGTATGTATTTTATGAGACCTCAGTAAGTACTAAATGATAGAGGCAAGCTAAAGGATTCCAAAAAGTCCAAAGCAACACATAAATGATGAGCACTAAATTACAACAGAACATTTTTATTTGTGTATTTCTCCCAGCTAGTAGGGCATTGTTTTGTTTTGAGACAGGGTCTCACTGCATAGTCCATATTGGCCTTGAACTCACTATGTAGCCCAGGCTGGCCTTGAACTGGTGGTGATCCTCCTACCTCAGCCTCCTGAGTGCTGGGATTGCAGGGGTACACCACCATGTCCAGCTCAGCACATCTTATACCCTGTAGTCTATATCCTATTAGGACATCCTGCCTTGTATTGTTCTTATTGTACATGTTTTATCTTCCCAACCCCAGATTCCCTGAGGTCCATGGTTTAACCATTTTATTTCTTACAATGCCTGTAGCACAGAGGCTTGTGTATGCGGAGCTCACTGGTAAACATTTACTGAATGAATAGATGATGTGAAATATAATGAGCACTTGAGGGCCTGCCTTCCTTCCTGCCTGCTTGCTTGCTTGCTTTCTTTCTTTCTTTCTTTCTTTCTTTCTTTCTTTCTTTCTTTCTTTTGCACTGAGGATCAAACTCACTACCTCGCGCTTGCCCAGGCAGGCGCTGTGCCGCTGTGCTATATCCACAGCCCCTTTACCTTTCTTTCATTTCTCTTGTTTTGGTTTTGTTTTCTTGGTTGCTCAGCATCTGAAGCCTCTTCCTTGGTGTGAATCTTAATGGAAGACAGGGTCCTGCTTCCCACAAGAGAAGCCGAAGCAACCTAAAGTCTCCCCACCCCAACGACGCTGCTAAGGCAAAGCCAACAGGATCCATGATCCATGGCCTATGCTTGGTCCTGTGAATACCCCCACCCAGGTATCTGATTAATATGACAGCACAGGGGACAGAGAATAACTCACTAAGATGAGAGCAGACATTGGAGATGGAGGCAGTAGTTCTGGCTGTAGTATCCTTAACTAGATCATTTTTTTTCCCTTATTGTTTTTATTTTTTCAAGCAGGGTCTTGCTTATGTAGTTCATGCTGGCCTTGAACTCACAAAGAACCTTCTGCCTCAGCCTCCTGGCTAGTGGAATCACAGGGACAAACCACCATAGCCATCATGAGACCATTCTTGTGGTGGGGCTGTGACTGTAGTCCTGGGTTCTACTTGCTGAGTTTGATTAATTAATTGACCTTCCCATCAACTCAGGATTATTCGATAACCTCCTAATGTATTTTCCTCTTAAATTTGCAGAGTAGCTTTCTGTTGCTTGTAACTAAGAATCCTGGCTACTTCCAGGTCAAAGATTTAGGGAGAAAAAGAAAACAGTGACCTTTTTTGGTTTGTAAATTCTGTGTTGTTACTGTTGTGTAACTAGTTCTGTTATTTAAAAATATCCTATTCTAGTAAGTAGAGCACCTTTGGGTAAAGATAAATGGTAGAAAATAAAATGAGGCAATTGGATTTGGGCAATATTGTAAATAGCCTTGAATGTCATTTTGAGAATTTTGAATGTAACATAGTAAGTATAAGAAATTTGCTACCAGAGATTGAACCCAAGGCCTTCTTCAACTGAACTATACCCCCAGTCCTTTTTAATTTTGTATTTTGAGACAGGGTCCCATTAAGTCCCTAAGTTGTCTGGGCTGGGTTTAAACTTGTGATCCTTCTGCCTTAGGCTCTCAAGAGTGCTGAGACTTCAGGCATCACCACCACACCTGGCTCCCTTTTTATTTTTATTTTGAGACAGGGTCTCCCTGAGTTGCTTAGGTTGGGCTTGAATTTGCAATCCCCTGCCTTAGCCTCCCAGAGTACTGGATTACAGGTATGTGCCACCATGCCTGACCTATCTGTGTTTTCCACTGCTATGTGGAAGATGAGTTAGAACATGTAGAAATTAGAAACATGGAGAAAATTTAGGAGGAGGCTATTGCCATGGTCCAGATAAAAGACAAGATTTCACTGGGCGTGGTGGCACACGCCTGTAATCCCAGCACTTGGGAGGCTGAGGCAGGAGGATTATTGTGAGTTCTAGACTGGCCTGAGCTACAAAGTGAGCTCAAGCCAGCCTGAACTGCACAGCGAGACCTGTGTCAAAAAGACCAAAAAAGAAAAAAAAAAAAAAGTCCTGAGAATGGCTGAACTGGAGCTGAATGCTGCTCATCAGACTTGTCCTGCTGTTGCATTGACTGCAACGGCTGGGTTTTTATACCCCTGCCTTGCTTTATACCCCTACCTTGTGACACGATGTCACATCCAGTGAAACTTGCTTTTATAAGCCTACCTTTCAGTCGGATGGCACTTGGGAGCAGCATTCATTACATTTTTGATCACACCTTGTAAAGACACTCAGGAAAGAGGATGTTCAGAATTCCTTCTGAGAGTGGCAAGAGCCTGGACGGGCATGACCTGTGCAGGACTGTACCCTGCAGCGGAGGGGGATGAGCAGAGGAAACGGCTGGAGGCTGGCTGCTGTCCGTACTCCCTGAAGGTGAGCAGCAGGTCAAGCTGGGCAGCGCCTCTGTGTCTACCACAGGGAAAGATATGTCACGTTATCCTGAATGGGTATAATGGGGTGGGAAGGAGGGAATGGAGTCTATGGACATGGTATCTTGTAGGCAGAGATAAAGAAGAGGGTATAAAGTGGACACTGAGGCCTCAGTGTTTATATGACTTGATGACAATTCTATTATTTATGAACAGGCAGTAAACAATAGAAGAGAGAACATGACTGGGGAGAAAGATAATTTTTAAAAGATAATACATTTAAACCTGATGTGGTGGTGCACGCCTGTAATCCCAGCACTTGGGAGGCTGAGGCAGGAGGATCCTTGTGAGTTCAAGACCAGCCTGGGCTACAAAGTGAGCTCAAGGCCAGCCTGAACTGCATATCAAGACACTATCTCAAAAAAAAAAAAAAGTTAACATATTTAGTTTTTAATATGTTACCCTGAAATATTTGCAAAGAGTACAGATAATTTTCAAGAATTGGGATAAATGGAAGCTTTGGAGGTCCGCAGCCACTGCTGTACTTGTTAACTATGCATGTTATTTTATCTAATACTCATAATGCCTCTGTAAGGTAGGCATTTTCTTTTTTTTTTTTTTGCGGCACCAGGGATCGAACTCACAGCCTCGCGCCTGCCAGACAGGCGCTTAAGCTGCTGAGCCAAACTCCTGGCCCTGGTTTTTTTTTTTTTTTTTTTTTTTGAGGCAGGGTCGCACTATGTAGCTTAGGCCGGCCTTGCGCTCGCGTTGTAGCCCAAGCCGGCCTCGAACTCACAACGCTCCGCCTACCTCAGCCTCCCGAGTGCTGGGATTAAAGGCGTGCGCCACCACGCCCAGCGGTAGTCATTTTCTTATACCTCTTTTGTATGTTTTCTTTCACCTTTGTGAATGAAGAAACTGAGACTTGAAGAAGTTAAATGCTTGGCTCAAAGAAATAAAACTACATAGTGAAACCCTGCCTCAAAAAGACAAAAAACAAAACAAAACAAAACAAAACAAAAAAAACCCCAACTCTGTGTGTGTGTGTGTGTGTGTGTGTGTGTATGGTTCAAAAGTATATATATATATATATATATATATATATATATATATATACTTATATAGTTCAAATGAAAAAAATTATAGTAAAAGACACATAACCATTAATGCCCCTCAATATACTCTCCCTCATTTTGAGCACAATTATCCCATTGCTCTCGCAAACTTCTGAAGCAGTTCTGGATGTCCTCTTTCATGAGTGTCTTTACCAGGTGTGACAGAAAATATAGTGACTATTCCTCCCAGGTGCCATCCACTGCAAAGCAGGCTTGTAAAAGCATTACAGTGGGTCTCCATCCACTTCATTCACTAAATGTGACAGTATGCTACTTCTGGCTCTGCCCCAAAGTCAAAATGACCACAAAACGTAAGCATTTTGAATTGCTCTGGGACACTGAGGTAGCCTTGACAGCAGAAAGACATGAAAGAAGACTTCCCAAACTGCTTCCGAAAGTGACCAGAATGGCAGGATGTGTGTTCAAAGTGAGGGGGTATAGTTTATGGAGGATTCATGGCAATGCATCTTTTACTATAATAAATAATAGTGCCTAGAATAGTTTTTATAAATTAGAAGTACAGTATCTCTAAAGTTAGGGTAAAAGAGAAGCCTAATGTGCCAAGATAAGTGTTACAGATATGGAGGAAAAAAGTTTGACAAATACAGGCTACTGGTGATGTTAGAACAGTTTATATATAGAGAAGCCAGATTGCAGTGAATTTAAGAGTGAGTGGGAGCTGAACATGGTGGCACAAACCTGTAATCCCAGCACCCTGAGGCTGAGACAGAGGATCACTATGAGTTGGAGGCCAGCCTGGGCTAGATAGTAAGTTCAAGGCCAGCCTGAACTACATAATGAGACACTGTCTCAAAAAAACCAAAAATACGACAACAACAAAAAAAAGTGAGTGGGAGAGGAGAAAGCAGAAGCAGGGAGTATAAACTACTTTTCCAGAAGTTTTGTAAAGTAAACAATTATGCTATATGCATAAGTAATAAATTTATTAATATTATTTAATTAATAACTCGTTTCCATATTTCTTGGATTTTATCTTTACACCATCCTTCTGATTACTTCTTTCGACCTCTTTTATAGCAGTGTCCCTTCTCAAGTTGGACACACCTGGAAGCACTGAATGTTGTTTATTTTGGTAGTGGACAATTTATTTTATTTTATTATGTGTTGTCAGCGGCTCGAGTGAGTCTATCTTTGGAGGAGGGGCCACAGATACCCCAGCCCCAATTCCTTCATCTGTTTTCCGCAAAGACACAGAAATGCTCACTTCTCAGACCAATTCAGTAAAGCACGCACGCTGTTAGGTTCTTAGCAAACCAATCACCAAGCCTCCCCACATGGCCTCCCCAAACCCTTGGTGGGCAGATCTGGGAGAAAAAAGGAGCTGTCACTTCAGACTTTCTGGGATATGGTGTCCCAGTTGGCGCATCTGTTTGGCTTCATGTCAGCTGAGACCTTTCCTTGCCAGCTCTGGTCAACCCAGCCCTTTCTCAGAGCGAGCAGGAGAGTAATTAACATCGCCGTCCACCCGTGTACAGGAAGATGCCCACAGCCACACCAGCGATGACAAAACTGCCCACCAGGATGCCCAGGACCAGTGAAGTGTAGGAGCGGCCCGTTTGGCTCCCTGCAGAACATGCAGAGAGTCAGCTTAAGAATCTCACCAAAGAGTCCATGGTTTTTGCATCAAACCCCTAGGAATTTCTGCCCCCAAAGGAAAACGGCCAGTCTACCCACTGACTTAAGCTGTGTGTGCTCTGCCCCTGCTCCCAGCTCCTGGCCCCAGTAGTTCGCATCCTTCAGATCCGTCCTTTCATCCTTTAGTCTGCAACCCACCCTCTCCCTAACACGCAGGCACTGCCCAAGACCCCGGTACCTTTGAAGTTTTCCACGGCGATACGTTTCTGCACGTACTCCACGCAGGTGTCCTGCAGAAATTCCCGCATTTCGTACCGAGTACGATTGTAGCTGTTGAGTTGCTTCAGCGTGAAAGCGACCAATTTGGAAGGTGCCTGGGGTCCTGACACCCACTGGGCGTTCTCCGGCTGGAAACTCACAAATGAGCTCCCGTTCAAAGCCACTTCGAAGAAGACACGGGCCTTGGAGCCCTCGGAGTCCTCTGGGGGCAGCTCGCAGCCCAAGAAGCAGCGGATGGTGACAGGAACTGCGGAGGGGGTTCAGGATCAGAGGCTGCGTGGAGAGGAAGTGGCGCGCGGGGGGGGGGTCCGCCAGGGGATGGGGATGTGGTGGGGCACCCGAGAAGGGCCTGGGGGCACCTGAGAAGGGTGGTTGAGGTCAGACTTTTAGAGCCTGTGTAAGGAGGTGCAAGGGACTATGAAGAAAAAGGGGGACACTGAGGGAGAAGAGTTGGGGCAATGAGGGGAGGGATTGAAGGGTCTCTGAGGGGAAGGAGTTGGGGTTGTGAGCGAGCCGGAGTGGAGTCATCGGCGTCTGTGAGGAGAGGCTGGAGGCTGGAGGGGTGAGGGGAAAATGCTGAGGATTGTGGGAAGCAACACGAGGCTCTGGCAAGCAAAGGAGTTGGAAGGCTGTGAGGCAAGGCGTGGGGAGTCTTCAGTGAAACTTGGGGTCACAGTGGGTCAGGGACAAGGTCTCCTAACACGGTTCACCCCAAGAGGTCACGACAGCTGGAAAAGGGTCTGAGGGAGAGCTCCTTTCCTAGGACATCCAATCTCGAGCTCTCACCCATCCATCTCCAAGAACCTAAGCCTCCCACGGCTACAGCTTGGAGCACCCGGCCCACACCCAGGCCGCCCACCACGTGACGCCCCACATGCCCCGGCCCCGCCCCCGCCGTCGGCCCCGTCCCCCGCCGTCGGCCCCGCCCCCGCCGCGCGCCAACTCACAGGTCGCGCTATCCGCTTGCTCCTTGTGCACCACCTTCACAAAGGTCTGGAACTGCTGCAGGTAGACCCGCAGATCTCTCTCTCTGTGCGCCCATCTCTCGGGCTCCTCCGCGGGCTGTAGCTGGAGGATCGTGACGTTGGTCCCCGGGCCCTCCAGCCTGTGTGTCAGATGTCCCCCCAGAGACGCGTTGCCGTAATACCTCACGTGATTAGGGTCGCGGAAGTAGGCGATCTGGAGCATGTGGAAGTTCAGTGGGCCTGAGAGCAGAATCAGCGCGTCAGGACGGCTGGCTTAGGCGGGGTCGCTGGCCGCTGGAGAGCACAACCCTCCCTAGAGGCCATGGCCCACCTTCTCGACTCTGTAAAGTGCCACCCCACCCACCAGTGCCCTACTTGATGCTCACAGTAACCTTGCCAGGAGGCCAGGACAGAGATTATTACCTTTGTTTAACAGATGAGGAAACTGAGGCCTACGGTGGGAAGAGGCACTCCTCCCCATTATCTTTCTTTCCTTCTCCTATTTATGGTTGGTCACTAAATCCCGACCTACAATAAAATCCCAGTTCCATCTCTTCCCCATCTCTTTGTGAGGGCCCTAGTTCAGGCCTCAGTGGTTCTTATCTGGACTGGGTCAGTTCTTACCTCATCCCCTATCCTAGTATCTCAGTTTCACCACTTCTGATTGGACCTCCACCTGATCCAGGGATAAGATCCGGTTGGTCTGTTAAAGTCTTCCAGTGACATACTATTCCCCCATACAGTAAAAAATAATAGCTAACATCCATTAAGTGCTTATTATGATCGGGGCACCATGCTTTAATACATTATTATCCTACTTGTGCTGTCCCCCCACGGCTTGGTGTCATATCTACTATTATTACCCCACTCTATATGAGAAACTGAGGCTAAGATCGTATAGTATGGCCAGGGCTTGAGTGCAGGTGGATGAAATCTGTACCCTTAACCAGTCTGTTGCACTGTCTCCCCTTAGGATTCATCTGACCATAGGATTCAGGCCCAGAGTCTTTATTCTGGCATTCAAGGTTGCCAGTGACCTGGTCCCAGCTGTATTTTCTGCCCTCGTTCCAGTGCTTATGTATATCAAATTACTTGAGATTCCTCATGTCCGCTTTTGCCTGACATAGGAATAGTATGTGAGGGTTGCTGTCTCCCTTGTTCTGCCTGGCAACTTTCTCTTCATGTTTCAAGATTCAGCTGGGTTGCTTCTCCTTGGACAATTCTCTCCTCTTTACTTTTCCAGACACTTGCATCTGTTTCAGTGATCCCAGACCACTTTGTGTTTGCACTTTCTTTATGGGATTCTGAGTGACTGTCTCCAAACACACACACAGGCTACACTGGACTCTTTCAGGCTCTGGGGACAGGTCTGGCTACCTCTGCCTCTGCACCCAGAAAGGGCCAGCACAAGAGTTGGTACCTAGGAAATGTTTGAGTGATGTGAGGTTGTGTGTGTGTGTGTGTGTGTGTGTATCTTGTATGTGTTGCATTTGAGAAATTGCTCTGTCTCTGCAGATGTGAATAAATATATCTGAGCAAAGACCTTAGACATTTAGACAAGGTCCCTAGCTGCTCTGTGACTCAGTTTCCTCTTCTGTAAAATAGATATAATAACACTACACACATTTTGGGGTACTGTGAGGGCTGAGTTATTACATATATTAAATATAGTATACACTTGTTGAATACTGGTTATTATTTGCTCCTCTGAGGAGGAAACTGAAGCTATAGAGTTCGTGGGAGAGGGAAGTGAAGCCACTGTGCAATTATACTCCAGGGCAGTAACTCCCCTGTTCTGCTTCCATGGGGCCACTTCAGGCACCCTGGTGCCCTTGGAACTCCCCTACTGGTCACAGCCTAGTTCTCCCCAGTCCCACCTCACCAGCTGCGCCCATTCTTCCTCTGCCTTCCCTAGTCTCTCCTACCTTACTTGTCTCAGCCCCAGTCCTTTCCTAAGTCTTCTGTTCATTCTTGGTGCCCAGCTAGAGTTTGTTCTGTTTGGGACAGTCCTTCAATTTACCACCCTCCAACATAGCTGGGTACATTAACCTATTTAAAATGATGCACAGAGAAAAACAGTCGTATTTCGATGTACCTGAATCTTTGCAGTGTTAAAATGGTGTCACTTGTTACAATAACAATATAATCTTCCTTTTGCTAATAGTACGGCCCTCAAAATGTGCTGCCCCTACCAGGTACATGACTGTCGTACCTCTCCATTCCTTCCCTCTGTCTTCTCATCCTGTGTCTCTTCCCATCTTCCCTGGAATCTACCCTGATCATTCTTGGCTCCCCCTTTCCAGCCCTCTTTGCCTTTTCCCCTCTCTGTCCAGTGCTGGTTCCCTCACCCCCTCTGCTGGTCCCTTGAAACATTTTTCCAGTCTGTTTCCACCAGCATCCCGAGTAACTCCGATACCGATACTGATACCGTACTTCCTCGCGGCGGCTTTGGGACATAAGCCAGTGCCCTGCTGTACTACAGACAGATCCAGACAGCTGTAGACACAGATGTCATGCAGTTAGCTCTCCTCTGGTCTTGCTCATGTACCCAGAAAGGTTGAGAGTCTACAGAACCATCCCCAGGCAGGAGACATTGTCCCCAACTCACCCTCTGAGGCTTCCTGGCTACAAAGTGCCCAGCCGGGCAGCAGCAGCAGCAGAGGCGGCAGCAAAGGCAGCAATGTTGTCAACATCCTGGAGCTGAAGTTCTTGGTTCAGTACCTGGGCTCTTTATTGGACAGGCTGGAGGCTCTCCTGGCTGTAGCCTAAAGAGAGAGGCAAGGCTGTCTAGGAGGAGTGGAGGCTGGACTGAGGAGGATGGAAAGAGGCCAGGGAATGGCAGGAGGAAGAGGCTGTCAGGCTTTTAAAGTGTTATTCCTACTCCGTCTCATTTCCTATTGGGGGCTGACCTCCCTCAGCTCCGCCCAGCACTGGGCCCTCCTGCCCAGACCTGCCTTTTCCCTTCGCCCTGGGCTGCCTCTGAGGAATGAGAAACGGAGTGGAAAAGGGGGAGAAGGGTTTGTGGAGAAGTCCCGCTGCCGCTGAGTCAGGGGGTGGGGCATCTACTCTCAACTGAGGACAGACTCCAGCGTGTAGGGATCGGCAGGTTACTGATGAGGAAACCGAGGCCCAGAGAGGTGTAAGAACTTGTCCAAAGTTTATACATCATGCTGGTGACTGATCCAGGATTAGAATTTAGTGGTTTAGAATAGTTGCATGCATTTTATCAGAATAGTAAGTATATAGCAGTTACACAATCAGAGACCTTACTCTGAGAAATAGTCCCAAAATGAATAGAAAGGAACTCACTGTTTCTAACAGGAGAGAATGATGAACAGAATCTAAACCTCAGCAGAGACTTGGTTACATAGAGCAATATTTTTCAAACTGAGATCATAGTCTATTAGTGGACAATGAAAACATTTTAACAAGTCATGGTTAACATGTTTTGAAAAATAAAGTACAGAGCCGGGGATATAGCTCAGAGCCATAGCACCTGCCTGGCTAATGCGAGGTCATGAGTTCAATCCCGGGTATCAAAAATAAATAAATAAATAAATAAGCAGAATTAAACATTTTAATCCATAACCCTTAGTAAGCATTTTTTTTTTCATGAAATACTTGTTCACTTTCAGATGAGTGTTTCTATGATGGGTCACAGTGGAAAATACAGTTCTTATTCCTCAAAAAGCTAGGATTGGAGGTCTTATTTGACCCAGCTATTCCCCTTCTGGGTATCTTCCCAAAAGAACTAAAAACATCATACCATAACAATATATGTGCACCTATGTGTATAGCTGCGCAGTTCATAATAGCCAGATCTTGGAAACAACCTAAATGCCCCTTGACTGAGGAATAGATAAAAAAGATGTGGTATTTCTATATAATGGGATACTACTCAGCTATAAAGAATGATAAACTAGATACTTTTATACTTAAATGGATGTGCCTTGAAAATACACTTATCAGTGAACTAAATAAGTCACACATATGTAACCATCTTATTGCTGCACTTGTGTGACAAACTGAAAGAAAATCTATGTATGTATATAAAAATTAGTTAAGATAGTTAAAGAAAAAGAATTTTGAGTGAAAAATAGTTTTCACAGGGTCATTTTCAGATTTCATTTTTAATGTGAACTGTTCTTTTGAAAATAATACAGCATTCATAACGTTTGTGTTTCTTGCCAATGTTTTTCTAATGTCCTATACATTCTTTTTTTGTTATAAAATAAAATAAAAAAAGAAAATGTAGTTCTTACTCCATGATGCAAGGAAAGAAGCTTGAAAGTCATTCCCCAAAACTATGATAATCCATACTGTGGAATACTGTGCAGTAGTTAAAAGCCCCACCCTGCCTCCCTCAACCCCCACTTTATGTTCATCATATTACTTAGCTCTACCTAAAGTTATACTGCTTGTCTACCTGCTGTTGTTGGCCTATCCCACCAGAATATAAACTGCATATGGATAGAGGCTGCCCATCTGCTTTCACAGTGTGTCTTGAATCACGCATATTATGCAATAAATGAATGACTGAGATGATTATCATGGGTCTGTATCTCCATGAGGAAGTAGTACAGCATTATACACAGTTTAGAACCGTTTGTCTATTGTCAGCCATACACACAACAACCAAATACCTTTTTCTGTATAAGAGCAAATGAGTCTGGAAGGATGTATTCCACATATAGCAGTCTCTCTCCAGGGAGGGGCTTGAGATTAAGATGTTACAGGTGTGTGCTTATGCCTACGCGAAGGGGAGCAGACAGTATTGGGAAAATCTTGATCACTCTAGTTTGTGAAAAGTTTTATCATTGTCTGTATTGTTCAATATGCTTACATTTTGCATCTAGAATCTATTTCTTGTTTAATTACAAATAAAAATTTAAGTGATAAGTTACAGAATACTTGAAACTGGAAGAAGATGGCAGATCATGATGAGCAAATGAACTGGTATGGAAGGCTCCAGGAGACACTGACATGCAGAAAGGAAGTGTGCAATGATGCAATAGTATTTAAAATGTTTACTTCTGTCTAAGTAATACATTTACAATTCTATCCTCAAATTGCCTCATTTAAAAAAACCCCTGTACGCATCTATCTTTGTATTTCAGTATACATACAACTGGCTGTGGTGGCACATGCCCGTAATCCCAGCACTCAGGAGGCTGAGGTAGGAGGATCACTGTGAGTTCGAGGCCAGCCCGGGCTACAAAGTGAGTTTGAGGTCAGCCTGAACTTCATAGTGACACCCTGTCTCAAAATAAATAAACAAACAAACAAACATAGAAAAAGTATCCGGAAACATATTGACAATAGAGATTACCTTGGGGGAACAGAATAGGGTCATATATTTTAATTTTTTATTTTTAAACTTTTTTTTTTTATTTTTTGAGACAAGGTCTCATTATGTAGCTCAAGCTGGTCTTAAACTCACTCTGTAGCCCAGGCTGGCTTCCAACTCAAGGTGATGCTCCTGTGTCAGCCTCCAGAGTGCTGAGGTTACAGAGCCACCATCCCTGGTGTAGGATCCAATGTTGATGGCAGGATATTAACTTACATTTTCCTGGAAAGAGAGTTGATGTCACAGTAAGATTTGGAAAAAACTCTGGACATATATCAGATTTCACTCTTTACACTAAATATTTTTTATATTCATGGTTACCTCTTAGTTATGGCAAACTAGTTAAGCAATAACGTCAAGCAAGATGTTGTGGTGTGTGCCTGTGTTTCCAGCACTCAATTAAGAGGCTGAGGCAGGAGAATCACCTTGAGTTTGAGGCCAGGTTGGACTACATAGTGAGTTCAAGGCCAGCCTGAACTACATAGTGAGACTTTGTCTGGAAAAAAAAGGGGGGCATCAAAGTCTTTTCATACTGGGGGGGTTGTTAGTTTATTTTGATACAGGGTTTTGCTATATAGTTCAGACTGGCCTTGAATTCACTATGTAGCCCAGGGTGACCTTGAACCAGCAGAGATCCTCCTGTCTCAACCTCCCACTTGCTGGAATTACAGGCCTGTGCCACCACATCTGGCACCACATTTTTTTCCCTTTAAGCTCACCAAAGTGGTCCAGTGTGAAGAAAAATGGACCCTTGTTTTCCTGAACCAGGAAAAATGGTTGTTTTCCTGAATCAAGAAAAATGCAGTAACTTAAATCATGACCATTTACATTACTTTGCCTTTTACAAAAATTATGAAATATTTCATATTTGAAGTATTGTTATCTCATGCTTGAAGAATTATATTACAGACACACCTATCCCCGCCACCCAGCATAAGAAATAAAATATTGTGCAATGTAATTGAAGGCCCCTGTGGACTCCTCCCCAGTCTCATCTCTCTCTCCCTGCTGTAGCTCCTGAGTTAATCACGTTGAGTGAAAATTCAGTTTTTCACTTCCCTGAGTTTCTCTATGCGTATGCTACAGATGCATGCATTTCTAAACAATATGCAGTAATATTTTCTACTTTATTTAAATGATTTTAACGGGAATGCATTCCTCTGCAACTTGTTTTCTTCACTTAACCATGTTAACAAGATCCATCTACGGTATGTTAGGAATCAGTAGCAATTGAGTTAACCATTTTCTTGCTAGATGTGTAAGTCTTTTTTTTTTTTTCTTGCTTTTTATGAACTGTGCTGGTGCAAACACTGTTTTCCATGGTTTCTCGTGGGAGAGTTTTCATGGCTGCAAATCTGGGAGTGGACTTGATGAGTCACAGGGTATGGACATCTTCAATTTCAGCAGTCCTTGCCAAACTGTCTGCCAAAGGGGTTGCACCAGTCTATGTTCCCACTGTGTACAAGATTCCCTCGGTTCACATCCTTTCAGCCCTTGGCATCAGATGGATGTAAAATGGCATTTCTGTTGGTTTGACTTTGTGTTTCTCTAACTCCTGATGAGCTTGTGCATCTTTCTGCTTTGCCTCTTTTTCTCTCTTGAAGGTGTGAAGGATGTTTTGGGATGGATGACTGAGAGAATTTGGAATGCAGTGCTGTGAGTCTTTGGTCTGAGCAGGTAGGGTCCGGGCCAGTGGGGTCTCCACAGCACTAATGACACAATGGGCTTTCCTAGCACGCTCAGCTCTGTCATGGACAGGAGTGGCAGCAGCAGATAGCGATTTCCCAGACACCCTCCTCGCACACTGGAACCTTGAAAATTAACAGTGAGATAACAGAATTCATTTTTATTGGCAACATTTACTATAGGCCAGGAACAACATTTAGTTTTTTACATAAATATTACTGGTCCTGTCAGGTGGGTTTCGTCAGCATCACCATTTTATAATAAACTGAAACTCAGAGAGTTAAATGATTTACCTCTCTTAAAGTCACACAGCAAAAGCTATAATTTGAAGGTCTGTCTCTAGGTTGCTAAAGTTTTAATTTAATATCACACAGTATCTCAGAATTGTATTTGAAGCCAGGTGTGGTGGCACCTGTAATCCTAGCACTTAGGAGGCTGAGGCAAGAGTTTCTCTGCAAGTTCAAGACCAGCCTGAGCTACGCAGTGAGTTCAAGGCCATAGTGAGTTTAGATTATGTAGTGAGAACTTGCATCAAAACAAACAAACAAACAAACTAACAAGTAGACAAATTTTTATTTGATCTTTTTCCATCAACACATTTTTAAGCACATACCTCCAATGTACTGGAATGTTTACTATATTATATACATTATAAAACATGCCTAAAGTTCATACTGTGTTAGGCCTACAATCGTTTCTCGGGCAGGCCAAATTTGTTGTCTCTGTGTTATAGGTAGGATAATTAAAGCTCAGAAAAATTTAAATCATGGCCCAAGATCCTACACCTTGGGAACAGGGATTTGAACTTGAAGATGCTGAGGGAATGGGGTTAGGTACAAGAACAGTGAAGAGTATTTGGGCTGGGAAAGCTGGCGAGTGCGGGCAACTTGAGAAGTTTTCAATTCTAAACCCAGGAAGGGAAGACAAAGGGAAATGCTGAGACTGGAACCAGGGTCCACACTGCATCTGGTCAGGGCAGCAAAGGGGCAGAAAGTCACAGAACAGAGTGGGCACCAGGCCAGCAGCTGGGGTTTGACTGATGCCTGAAGAATGAGGGTCCTCATGAGCAAAAGGAAGCAAAGGAAGCAAGTGGGAGTGTTTCCCACTTCAGAGAGCACCTGCAGGGGAAAGATAAGGGGAACAGGAAGTTGTCCTGGGCCTGTGCTCGCCCAGCCCATGGGTGAGGAGAGGTGCTGCCAGGGTTACAGGAGCCAGGCCGAGCCAAGGACTGGCAGTGTGCCCAGCTGGACTTCAGAGGACCACCCCTCCCTTCCCTCCTAGCTCCGGAAGACGGACAACTGGGCCCAACTCAGGTAACAAAGGAGCTTGGCCTCTGCAGAGGCGCCTCCCCCTGAGGACACGGAGTCCTAACAACAGTGCAGATCAAGAGCTTATGATGTGCTGGGCACAGTAATAACCAAGCAGAGCGCTTGTGCTTGCCTGTCATTAGTGCCCTATGAAAACGCTGGGGAACAGCTATGACTCCCGTTTTACAGAGGCGCTGGAGGGAACCGGCTTGCTTGAAGGCACCCAGCTGGTCAAAGGCAGAGCCAGGACTCACACCTAGGTAAGGTGGGCTCCGAAACATGCTTTCTTCATTATGAGAACATCCTATGAGGAGCAATAGGACATCGCGTGTCACTGTGCCTGGACCACAGTAGTAGGGAGTAGGTCAGAAAGGGGCGTGGCTTAGGAGCAACATACAGGGCCAGTCCTACCGAAGGAGAAATGGCACAGACATAAAGTGTGGTTTCCTGAAGGGAAGACAAAGGAATAGATAAAGATTTTAAATCACCCCAACACATCTCGATTTAGGGAACATGGAAAGAGGTTCCATAAGGTCAGGAAAATTCCAGTTCATTCCTACCCAGGTGATTGGTGAGAAACTGATATTTTTGGCGTGGCTTCTACCTTCTTCACTCATCTTATCTTTCCCTGTATTCCTTTCAACCCAGCCCCACTCCTTCAGGTTTCCTGAACACAGAACTTATAAATGTTATTTTTTACAGTCTTTGTCATATCTTTAGATAACCAGAAGTTCCTACTTTTAAGTGGGTTAACTTTATCTCTCTGCTCCTTTATAGCATGTGCTTCTTATGCCTCCTTTAAGAAATCCTTTTCTGCTGGGCATGGTGGCGCACGCCTTTAATCCCAGCACTCGGGAGGCTGAGGTAGGAGGAGCGTTGTGAGTTCGAGGCCAGCTTGGGCTACAACACGAGTGCAAGGCCGGCCTGAGCTACACAGTGCGACCCTGCCTCAAAAAACCAGGGCAAGGAGTTTGGCTCAGCAGCTTATGCACCTGCCTGACAGGCATGAGGTTGTGAGTTCAATCCCCGGTGCCTGGGGAGGGGCAAAAAAAAAGAAATCCTTTTCTGTCTGACAGGGTTTCATTGTGTTGCCCAAACTGGCCTTGAACTCTGGGGCTCAAGCAATCTTCCTAACTTAGCCTCCAAGGTGGTGAGTGTTACTGAAAATATTTTTAAAGATCTCAAACTGGAGCCAGGCATGGTAGCGCATGCCTATAATCTTAGCACTCAGGAGGCTGAGGCAGGAGCATCACTTGAGATAGAGATTAACCTGGGCTACATAGTGAGTTTGAAGCCAGCCTAGACTACATAGTGAAACTTTGTCTCCAAAAACAAAATCAGTCAAACAAACAAACAAACAAAATTTTTTAAACTGGATATGGTGGCACATGCCTGTAATCCCAGCACTGGAGAGGCTGAGGCAGAAGGATCACCATGAGTTCAAGGTACAGTGAGGTCAAGGCAAGCATGAACTACATAGCAAGACTCTGTCTCAAAGAAAAAAAAAAAAATCTCACATTCTGCCAGGTGTGGTGGCACATGCCTGGGATCTCTCTAGGAACCTGAGGAAGGAAAATGGCAAGTTCAAGCCTAACCTGAGTAATTTAGCAAGACCCTGTCTCAATATTAAAAACAAATAAAATAAAAAGGACCTGGGATGTATCTCAGTGCAAAGGCCATGGATTTGAGACAGGAGATTAGAGCAAAACAAAACTGGGGAAGTAAGTGTGACCTGTTAATTACACTATCCTGGGACACAAGCACAGAACTGGTTCCAAACCCCTAAACATGGACTTCTCACAAGAACTTGAGCAGGTTTGCCATAGGATGGCATAGACCTGATGTCAACCTGAGCAGGGGTGATACAAAAAGGATGACCAATTGAGCTTCTGTCACTGTGTTCTCTCTTGCCTGGTGGCTGCCCTCACACTGCAGGGTATACTTCTTTTCCTACCTTTACTTGGACCAAGCTCACTCTGCAGAGCCTTTTCTTTTCCTATCTCTCATAGAACTTTGCTACCATTTGTGCTTATCTTGACCCATTTTTTGCTCAGAATACAAAGAACCTAGAAAACACCTCCAGAAGGGAACTCTAGCACCCCAAATTCTGGTGACAAATTCAACCCCCTTAGCACAAAAACAAACACCAAAACCCAAAAACTCAAGTTATAACTGCTTATTGGTAGCAGATAGAAATGCTGACAATCTTATTGCATTAATTCTGTATCTTGTAACCTTAGTGGATGCTTTTATTTAGTCTAATAATTATGTATAGATTCCTTTGAATTTTTCTTATTCATAGTTAGTATTAGTAGATAATGTATTTCTTCCTCCTATATGATTTCTTTATTGTCCTTGTTAAACCTTTAGTACAATGTTGACTAGAAATATAGATATTTTATTTGATTGTGATGGAGAATAGTAAGAGAATATTTTATTTTTCTGGTTTAAAAAGGAAAGCTTTCAACATTTGACTATTAAATGTGATGCTTGTTCTATATTTATAGATATACCCTTTATTAGATTAAGAAAGATTCAGTTAATTCTTAGTTTGCTGAGTTTTTACCATAGATGTCTTGAGTTTTTCAACCAGTTGTGGTGGCATAGGCCTGTAATCCCTGCATTCTGAGAGGCTGAGGCAGGAGGATTACCTTGGTTCAAGACCAGTCTGGTTACAAAGTGAATTCAGGGCCAGCTGGACTACACAATGATTTCAAAGCCAGTCTGATCTTCATAGTGAGATGCCGTCTCAAAAAACGAATAAATGTTTTGAGTTTTTCAAGTCCCATTTTATTACCTAATGAGATGATTATAGGGTTTTCCATCTTTAAGGTGGGAATATGACAGATGCATTAAGCTTCCAGTAGTAAATTCATCTCTCATTGCCAACATAGTATAACTTTTTCATGAGGTACTGTGTTTCTTCTATTTCACAAAGTTCCTAAGGTTATCTAGTCTCTCCCAAGCCCACTGCACTCCTTCAAAGTGTGTTTGGATGCTGCCTTTTCCTGAGATATTTAGGGCCTATCCATTGGCCTCTCTGAGCTCATCAGTAACAAAGGAAGAGAAATAGCACCTGCCTCATAGTATTGCTGTGAAAATGAAATGAGATAACATGAGGGAGTCACTTAGAACAGCTCTGGACCCTACTCTTTTTGTTACTTCACAGAAGTGCCTACTATACTCCTCTTCTTTCTCCTTCTCCTTCTCTTTCTCCTCCTCCATCTCCATCTTTTTCTCCTCCTTGTATTTCTTCTTCCTTTTCCTCTCCTCCTCCTCCTGTTCTATTTTGAGGGTCTTGCTAGGCAGTTCAGGCTGGCCTTGAACTCACTATGTAGCCCGGGCTGGCCTTGAACTCACAGCCGTCATCCTGCCTCAGCCTCCCAAGTGCTGGGATTACAGGTGTGTGCCACCAGGTTTGGGCACACTCTGCTTCTACCAATCTGAAGGTCTCACAAGTTATTTAAGGGCTTCTGGTTAAGGTTATTTAAGGGCACAAATTAATTTAAGGACTTCATTTTTCTTTCTTCCATGTTCTCTATAGTTTTTCATATCCTGCCTCATTCTTTTATTCAGTGGGCATTTACTGAGCACTTGCTAAGTACCAGAACCTGAAGCAGACAAGATCCTTCCCTAGGTAGCAGTCAGTTGAGTAGGGGAAAAAGGCAAATCAGCAGACAATGATAATGCAATATGATAAGAATTAAGATAGAGAGTGAAGGAGGTGGAGGACAGGGCTGAGGGGCACCAGGGACATCTGGAGAGATAAGAGTCCTCTGACATAGCCTGGGGTGAGGGAATGCTTCTCAGAGAAGGTGATGCCTAAACTAAATCCTGTGAGACAAGTAGGGGATCGGAGTGACGGTGAGGGAAAATTGTTTTAGTTGGTTGAAGAAGATGGTGCAAAAGAATATAATAGGTGTAGGGTAAGAATATAACATGACTTAGAAGTACTTACAACAGAATAGGTGGTGGGGAGGGAAAAGTAATATGAAGAGGTAAGGGAAGCAGAGTCAGATAAGGAACTTTTTATCCTACACTAAGAAATCAAACCTTTTTTTTTTTTTTTTTTTTTGATACTGGAGATCAGATACAGGCCTCCTGCATGCCAGGAAAATGTTTTACCACTGAGTTACATCCCCAGCAGTGGCGGTTAGGGTGGAGTGGCAATTTGATTGGCTTTGGGATCTACCCAGAGGGTTGGTAGAATAGCCTATGGGTGTGTCTGGGTGGGTCATGGAGGCATGGCCTTGGGCTCTATGTGTGGTCCCTTACTTTCCTCTCTGGCACTGTTTCCTTCCTCTGCTTCCTGGCCCTCATGAACTAGGCAGTTTTGTTTTACCAGGTGCCCTTCTGCCATGATATTCCTGCCTTGAAGCCAAGGTAGGATGGACTGAATTCCCTGAAACCATGAGGCAAGTTAAATTTCTACTTTAAGTTTTGAGTGTCAAGTGTTGTGTCTCAGCAATGAGAAGCTAATACACCAGACCTGGGAACTGAACTCAGGACCTTTGCACTCAACTGCATACATTTTTTATTTTGAGACACGGGCTTGCTAAATTGCCCAAACTAAGTTTGAACTTTTGATCCTCCTGTCTCAGCCTCTCAGAGTGCTGGAATTACAGTATGCAGCAGCACACATGGGTGGAGATTTATTTTGAGCTGATTCTTGCCTGCATGTTTGGCCCCATGAATTCCTATTTATTCAGGTGCCACCTACTTCAGAAAATCTTCCCTGAACTCATACCAATAAGTCTGGGTTAGACATTCTCTCAGTTCTACCACAGTCCTCCCCTTCCTCCATCACAATCCATACCTCTTCACATTTATTTATGCATCTTCCACATCAAAACTGTAAGAAGGAAAAGGATGTATCCAAACACTTCTGTCATGGCAGTTTAGCAGAGTACCTGTCCCATAGTAAGTGCTCAAGAGATGTGATTTTTTTTTAATGGAATCTCACTGTGTAGTGCAGGCTGGCCTTGAACTCACTTATGTACCCCAGGTTGGCCTCCAACTCACAGTGATCCTCTTGCCTCAGCCTCCCTGCAAGAGATGTTTTGGATCAGTGAACCAGCAGGATTTCCAGGAAAGGAGAAAAACACTGATTAGCAAACTCTTGGCACAAAATTGACAGTAAGAAAATTCTTAGTTTTTTTTTTTCCCTCTGCTTTCTCATCTGAAAAATGAGGCTACAGCTATCTCAAAGAGATATCATGGGTCTGTACATTACTTAAACCAAGGTCTTACACTTTGTGTCAAGGATAATTCTCAGTATGTTAGAAACATTTTTCTCATACAAATAGACAGTATGGGTCAGGGTTTCATTTAACTCAATGAGGGGATTAACGGGACAACAAAACAGAATATAAAAACTGGAGCACCTTTGTGAGTTCGAGGCCGGCTTGGGCTACAACGCGAGTGCAAGACCGGCCTGAGCTACATAGTGCGACCCTGCCTCAAAAAACCAGGGCTGGGAGTTTGGCTCAGTGCCTTAAGCGCCTGCCCTGGCAGGTGCGAGGTTGTGAGTTCAATCCCCGGTGCCAAAAAAAAAAAAAAAAAAAAAACTGGAGCACTTACAGTCACAGAAAATAAAAATTTCGAAACAAGATCACTACATTAAATAAAAATGAGTTAATATCATTTTGTTTGATAATCCTATTACACAAGGTTATCAAATCATAACTTTTGGGATTCTCTTGTCTCCTACTGAAAAGGAAATTGCCACACCTTATTACTGTACAAAATTGTGTAATATCTGAGCCTCCATAAGTTA
The DNA here is from genome assembly GCA_004363535.1 of Dasyprocta punctata. Taxonomy (NCBI): domain Eukaryota; kingdom Metazoa; phylum Chordata; class Mammalia; order Rodentia; family Dasyproctidae; genus Dasyprocta; species Dasyprocta punctata. The sequence continues at coordinate 24,332 of RJWM01003887.1, read as the reverse complement.
TGTAAATGACGTCACATTTTTCTGCAGAGACAGATGACTCTTAAGTAGACTTGCTAGTCAATGATTTATCATGACACTGAAACATCACACAGCCATCTTTTTACCTTAGTCACACATTTTGGACCATTTTTTTGTCTTCTTTTTTGGACCATTTTTCTAACTAACAGGCAGTTTAATGCAGTTGATACTAACATTTTTACAAGACTTTCCTTGCGGGAGAAGATGGCAGAGCAGAAAGCAGCCTCTCCAAGATTTGGAACCCACACTCTGAAAAACAACAACCTGGGGAAGAAAAGGAGGAGGAAGGTGGGTCCTTGGGACCCAGAAAGAATTTGAAGAGAAAATTGGAGACTACAGGGAAATCGAGGAGTCAGAGCACAATGCAGAAAAAGGAAGTGACAATCCGCACTTTCTCCCTGGCTTCTGGCTCCTGGGAAGAGACAGGGATGTCTCAGCTACAGTGCAAGCTGGCAGCTCCGGAGGCCTCCAGAGAGAAATGCACCAGTGGAACAGAGCAGTGGATGCCGTGCGCTACCCCAGCAGGTGAGCGACTCCAGTCAAGCATCTGCCATGTCCACTAGAGAGGGTGCCTGGTTGGACACTGTTTCAGGGTTGAGCAAACCGAACCCAGGACTCAGCATCAGTGGGTTGGCTTTTCTCAGGGCTTCCAGTGTTAAACTCCCACAGTGACTGGGTGAGGAACATCCACAGGAGATGTCCACGGTCAGGGAGCTGTGGTCAGCCTGGCAGGAGACACCCAGAGTGTTATAAGCTGTCATGGCTCATAGGTGGGGCTTTTGCAGGAATGATCACTTCTAGACCTTTGGCTAAGAGTGTGTGGTGCTGGGATTGATTCATGGTTCAACGTAGGATCAAGAGCACTAGGATTAAGGGTGTAAGTGTTACCCACTTTAAGTAGCCTGGATAAAATGTAAGGCACAGAAAGATGCCATTTAAGTCCCTCCCTTGTTGCCTTGCTACCTTCTGGCCGCTATGAATGCTTCTCCTTGTGAGGCCTGTCTGCCACACCACCCTGCCTTGGAGCCAACTGATTAGGTACTGAAACCTCTACAGACTATGAGCTCAATAAACCCTTTCCCTTTTAACTTTGGGTGTCAGGCATTTTATCTCAGCAACGAGAAAAATAACTAAGACATAAGCTAAACTATTCAAACCCCAACCCCATGATCAGAGGCTCAGTTCAGCTTGAATTTCTGTGAAAGTCTCAAACTGCCCTGATCCTACTGTCAACCTTTTGGGCTCACCTCGTACAGGTCTTGGCTCTGACTGCCTCCCTGGTCTACCAGCAAGAGCAAAGTCATGCCTTAAATTGTACCAGATCTTAGCCCAAAGGTCTGGAAGTGATCATGCTTTAAACTGGACACTCCCACAAAACTGTAGACCCCAGAAGATAACCATAGGCTTGAAATCACAGAGAAAAATCTCTCTCTTTTTTCGTTGCTTTTAGTCTTTTAAAACTTTTTTAATTTGCTTTTTTTTTTTTTTTTGATCACTTGTTTCTTCTTTTGTGTGAGTGTGACCATTGCTTTTAGTTTGTGTTTTGTTTTGTTCTTATTTTTGTTTTCTCCCTTTCATTCTCTCCTGTCTTCTTCAGTTCCCTGAGGCTTGGGTAATCTTCCTTTGTCCTTCAGCCTTGCTTCTAATCACTTTTTCTTCTTTTATTTCTCTATTTTTTTTCTTCTTTTCCCTTTTAAATTTTATCCCCTTAGGGTAAGATTGCTCTACAGAGTGAATATTTACTGTATATAATTTTCCATTTTGTCATCATCCCTTTTAACCATTGTCTGTGAATGTTACTGAGAAAGGCAAAAGCTTGTTCTTATGCCCATTTCCTCATTAAGTAAACTAGATCACAACTGTGGGATCAAAACACAGAAGGATCAAAGCTTCAAGGCTGAAACCAAATTACTTTTGACATCTACTGTGTAAATGATGGAGAGCAGCATAGTGTTCCCTTGTCCAACCAGTGTACATAGCACTGCTTCCAATCCATCCAGCCCTTAATTTCCCCCAATTCAACATCTAATAGCTGTACTCTGATCAATATTGGATGCAGCTTTCTGGGTCCTTTGCTATATATGTACCCTACGCTAAATGTGATTAATGACAAAAATAATCTCCTTGAGAAACCTTCATAACCAAAATACCAGATTCCCTGTTAATAAGAAAAGGGGGAAAAAGCGGGGATCAAGTTTAACAGGACAAAATAGAAGACAAGGATTCTGTCAAAACCTATAGAGATGGCACAAAATGGCTTTGACCTCACACCCCCTGTGCTAAAGGAGTCACTGGCAGAAACCTCTAGGTGTACGTGTGTATGAGCTTTAAATATCTAGAGTCAAGTGAGAAACAAGAATGTTTCTTTCCCATTTAGTCATCCTCCAAGCTCTCAGCAGATCTGTCATCTGTAGCCACTTTCCGACTTGTGTGTTTGTCCTTTAGTATTTCACTGTTAGCTACAGAGACATGGAGTTTTTTCTCTCTCTTTTTCCTTTTGGTCTCCTTAGCATCTCTTTCCTCACTTTCTTCCAAACGACTGAATGCTGAATCATCTGACTGGGAAGTGTGACTTTCTGCCCCTAAAAATAAGGCTGATTTTTTGAGAGACTATTTTCTTGTGCTTCTGGGGTTGCTTCCTTTTTCTGGTACTAGAAGCACTGGTTTCTTTGAGAACTCATTTGAGAAGGGGCTGGGATTACAGCTTAGCAGGCATAAGTGCCTGCCTGGCAAGCACAAGGTCCTGAGTTTGATTCCTGGTACCCACAAAAATCAAAACCAAAAGCAAAAACAAAAACAAAAACAAAATCTTGCTTGAGGAATCTGCTGTTACACCTGTGGGTTCCTTCTTGTTTTTATTCTTTTTGTGTGACCTTTTTATCTGTTTCTTTTTGTGGGACTTCTTTGACTTACGTTTGTGGAGTTTGTGGCTAGATGATTTTATCTGGGGAGATGCTTTCTACCCACTGGTAACATCTTGCTGACCACTATCTGCTTCACTCTTCAGGCTATCACCCCTTATAAGCACTGTGACCCCATCTGTCTGGCTTGTTAGCTTCATAATCATATGATTTCTTGTTTCAGGATGTAGCCTTAAGAAAAATCATCTTCCTGTGTCCCAGAAATTTCACTCTTTGGCCTCCAATATTCTCTCTGACTTTCTTTATCAAAACCATCATTACACGTCTGATTTGAACTGCTGGGTAACATTTTCCTTTTGGTTTCCTGGTAAGTATCCTCCATGTGTTTCTCTATTTCTCTTATCTTCCACATATCTGATTCTTCCTGGGTCTTAATATGAGCATCTGTGTGATGGGTGATGTTCCTCAGGAGGACTTTCCCCAGTCGACCCAGGCATGCCTCAATCTCTCCATCTAGGTGCTGCAGCCTTTCACGGCCAGCTGATCTTCTTTGTGGGCCAACACCTGAATTGTGTGGGGGTCATAAACAATACTACAAGTCAGTACCAAAGAACTGGATGCTAGGTAAAATACACTGCAACCTTTCATCTTTAATAAATAGAAGAGGGCCAGAGATATAACTCAGTGGCACAGCATCTGCCTGGCAAGCACCAGGTCCTGAGTTCAATTCCTGGTACCAAACAACAAACAAACAAACAAACAGAAGAGGTAGGGTCCTGTGACAGACTTAAAGGACAAAAGCCAGCTACACCTAGAAGACATCTCTGAAAAGTAGCCATTTCTTGAAGAGGCAATAGCAAAGCAGATGAATATTGTAAGGTTCTTAATAAATTTTTGTTCCCTATACCTTTTTTGCCTCCTGACCTGGCACAATTGACTAGCAGCAGAATTTGGGAGCTACAGGGTAGATAAGTTGAGGGGAGAACTCTGTAAGACACCGATCTCTTCCTTCCCTCAGCCTGGGACAGGATAGAGCTAGTTCCACATCACCAACCGGGCAGAGAAAGCATCTACTGTGGACATCACCAAAGCAAGGATCCTCCCATTCCCACTTCCTCCTCAGTAAGGACAGTCTTTGAAAGAAATGGATATTTCCAAGAACAGCATCCCATGGCATGGAAAACCCCACAACTGTGTTAATCACTCTCCATTTATTTTTCCTTTTTTTTAATTTTAAAAAGAATGTGGTAAAGTGCACATAATAGAATATATCATTTTAATCATTTTTAAGTACACACTTCAGTGGCAGATTTAGTGACAGGTCTGAGTTCACAGGGGAGATGAGCATTATAAAAACATGACCTGGGGCTCTGACCAGGGAGTTATTGATCTAAGTATGTGGACATGCTGGGCACAGGGGAAATGCAAGCTTTTCAACAAGGCAACAGACAGGGAATTTCCCAGGAATAGACATTATTTCTTGGTAGTCCAAAAGTATGTAATGTGCAGGCTCTGCTCTGGGAGTTGACAGAAATTGCTGGAATCAATTGACCTTTACTTGCTAGAAGAGGGATCCCCAGATACTCCCTTGCTAAAAGACAAGTGTATTGGGACAAAAAGAATCTAACTTCTGACCTCAAGGCATTGAAATTTTTCTTCTGTCTTTCCAGCAAAAAATGTGGGAATGTTGATCCTGGAATCACATCAAGCTACAGCTAGAGTATGCTGTAGAGGTTGACCAGATTGCCACTTTTTAATTCTGTACTGATGTTTTATGAATATATTTGGCCATGTTTTTATTAATGAGATAGAGAATATCTGGATACAAATCTTGACTTTAGGCCAGGAATGATGGCACGCACCTGTAATTCCAGCACTTGGGAGGCTGAGGCAGAAGGCTCACAGGAGTTCGAGGCCAGCCTGAGCTACATAGTGAGCCTGGGCCAGCCCAAACTATGTAGTGAGACCCTGTCTCAAAAAAAAAAAAAGTTGATTTCAATATTTACTGGGGATGGGCCAGGAGTTTGGCTCAGTGACTTAAGCGCCTGTCTGACAGGCGCGAGGTTGTGAGTTCAATCCCTGGTGCTGGGAAAAAAAAAAAAAATTTACTGGGGATGAGATATTGATTGTTTCTACTCCTCAGCTTTTAAAGTTTGTGCTTCAATTTTTTAAATCTGTTAAATAGTAATAATAATAATCCCACAGAGAGTTGTAAGAATTAATGGTGTTGATGCTTGTGAAGCACTAATGTTATTGAGTAGCCTGTTTCTAAAACTGGCTCACCAATTATGCATTACTGGGTTTTGCTCACCTCTCCTTCTGGAGTTAGGGTCCAGGTTTTTCTTTTCTCGAACAAAATGAGCCAACAAAACAAAACAAAACAAAACAAAACACTGTGGCAAAGTTTATTTGAAAAAGTAAAAGAGAAGACTGAGGGAGAAACTGGCTCTATAAAGCCAGCTTGAGCTGTGAAAAAGAGGAAAAACCAGGATGAAAGTCACCCTGGAGGATGCAGAGTGGGCTAGCGTGAGGAAAGCCACAATAGCAAGGTCTTCTTGGCATCTGTGTCCTTTATGCTGTCCAGAACTTGAGGAAAGCTGTGGGAATTTTTACATACAGGTCCTCAGAGAGGGTGCAGGGATCCCACACCTCAGGCTGACATCAGGTCTAGGTTGTCCTGTTGAAAACTTCCTTGAGTTCTCAGGAGAAGTTCACCTGCAGGGCTTTGGGAACTGTGTATGTGTTCCAGGATCTGGTAACTAACAGGTCACATCTACTTTCCCAGCCAACTTTCCCATGCCCTAATCTCCTGTCTCACTCCCTCTCATTGCTTTCCTTTATCCTCTTTTTGCTTTTCTATTTTCTTTTTCTCCTCCTTGTTCACTTAACAAATAGTCAAATTTCATTTGGAGTGTTGCCCTACAGTTTTATTCTACTGCACTGATGCTTCCAGGGGGAGTTTCTGCAGTTGATGTATGTGGAATTCTATTCTCTGATTTTTTTTTCAGTATATTTGCATGGAACCATCAGTATTTTTCTTTACTGAGAGGTAAAATTACTCATTTTCCAGACATTTTCCAGAAAGTGAGTTCCCAAATGGCAAAGTGGCTTCTCTAAGACCACAGAGACACTGGCTAATCCAGTAGTAGAATCCAGGACTACTGACTACCAGGTCAAGACTTGCCCCATTCAGCAGAAACCCAGGACACTGACCTCAGATACTGATATGATCCAAGTGCCCTCTAAGCTCTATTTATTCAGACTCAACCACTCCGTCTTTCCAATATTCTCCAACACATGTCTTTCTTTTTAACCAAACTGCCAGTGCTGCAAGGGAAGGGGCTGTCACTTTCATTGGAATTTTTATTGTATGCCTAGCACTGAGCCTCAAACTCTTTTTTTTTCCCTTTCTCCCTTTCTTCCTTTTCATTCTGTCTGTCTGTCTTTCCCCTTGCTCCTTTTATTTTTTTCTTGAGATGGAGTCTAATGATAGCCTAAACTGGCCTTGAACTCACTATGTAGCCCAGGCTGGCCTTGAACTTTCGATCCTCCTTGCTCAGCCTCCCAAGTGCTGGAATTTCAGGCATGTGCCAACATACCTGCTAATGCTTTCCAGAAGGCAAAAATAAATTTTTCTTTCTCATCATAGAACTATGAAGTTAGTCACATGAATTATGAAAACATCAATCATGGTTTTATTTGTCCTATAACAGTGTGGAAAATATGTATTTTCATCAAAGTAGGAAAAGAAAATAAAGAAAAATTATGAATATTTCAATGTTACTCATAGAGACATGTCATTATCAAATTCAGGCAGCCTGGTCCCACCCTCTCTGAAAACCTTTTATCTAATCTAGAGTTTTGAATGGAGGACAAAAAGATAAGCTACCAGACAATTAGGATAGGCTGAGTTTCAGAATAGAGAAAGGCCCAGACCTGAAAAATACTTAATGTGTTTGCTAGGCTGAAAAACATCACTTTAAATTTCAGGTCCTATCTCTGGGACATGTAAATGTTTATCCTATTTGAAAAAAGAGTCTGTAAACACGTGATTAAGAATCTTGAGATAGGAGATTGTCACCTATTATCCAGGTAGGTTTGAAAATGCAATAAAAAATGTCCATGAAGGCGAGAAGCAAGCCAGGCATGGTGGTACATGGCTGTAATCTCAGCATTCAGGAGGCTGAGGCAGGAGAATCTACCTTGAGTTCAAGGCCAGCCAGAACTACTGAGTGAGACCCTATCTCAGAGAGAGAGAGAGAGAGAGAGAGAGAGAGAGAGAGAGAGAGAGAGATGCAGAGGGAGATGTGACACACATTCAAAGAGGAAGTGATGTGAAGACAGAGTCCTGAGTGATATACCCCACAAGCCAAGGAATGCCAGCAGTTAGAAGAAAGACAAGCAATGAATTGTCCCCTTGAGCTTTTGGAGGACAAGTGTCCCTGCTGAAAATTTAATTTTGGCTTAATGAAACTGATTTCAGGCGTCTGTCCTTTAGGACTCAGAATAAGTTTCTGCTGCTATAAGCTGCCAAGCTCGTGGTAATTTGTTATGCTGTAACAGGAAACTCATACAGTGCTCCTGTGTTGTTATCCAGGTCGCAGCTTACTGTGGTCCATTTGGCACCTCCAAGTAGAGTTTCCAAAATCATCCTAACGTTTACTGACTGGCTCTCTGCCAGCATAACAAGGATAACACAAAACACAATAGCTCACAACCTTAGTAAGTATTACTATAATTCCTGCTTTACAGATGAGAAAAAACAAAGGAGAGAAAAGGGCGAGCAGCAGGGTGAACACGTATTTCCCTGGGATAAGCCAGGGATTTAATTAGCATATCAGCTGATAGTATTTTAGACTTCTCACTATAGCCTGTGCTGCATTTTCCAGATGCAGTGTGTACTTTTATTTTTACTGTTATCTTCCTTTTCTTGTTTTGCCCAAGTTCACTCTGCAGAGCTGGTTTCTCTCATACCCATTTACCCCTCAATTTTCTAACAGTTTTGGTACCATTTTTGGCTTGTTTTGTCCAATTCCTTGTTTGAGGAAAGAAGTACCTGGTAGGCTTTTGATTGGTGAGTCATTTGTAAAGAAACTACTGATAACATGATGACTGTGACCTCAGAGAAGGGAAGAGGCTTGTCCCGGGTCACATATACAAGTTGTGTATTAGTGGCAGGGTTGTGACTGAAGCCCAGATCTGACTTTAAATTCATTCACACTGACCAAAATCATAGGTGTTGCTGTAGTCTAATGTGTTGTCCAAACTCTAGGAACTTGCAAAAAGGAAAATGGAAAACTGAGTTTCAAACTTTCTCAAAGCTGTATTAATTCTCAAGATCTTTATTCTCAAATGGGACACTGCAGGCTGCAGTGAGATGGTCTCAAGTGTTGGAAAAAGCACTCTTCTCAGTTGGGATTGAGACCAAAGGGACTATGATGATGTGACCATAACCAAAATTAAAAGTACTTACAAACTCCTAGAAAATGAAAAGATTTCAGGAAACCTCAAGAATGGCAGTTTTAGAAAAAATAATTTTAAGCTGTTATACAATAAGGGAACTGGTTTGGAAAACTCAGTGTCTCTAACAATGGTCAAACCTTTCTTCTTTCTTTCTTTTCTTTATTTTTTATTTTTTATTTTTTTAATTTTTTTTGTGGCACCAGGGATTGAACTCACAGCCTCATGCCTGTTCTTTTTTTTTTAAATACAGGGTCTCACTATGTAGTTCACGATGGCTTCGAGTGATTCTGATTCAGCCTCCGAAATGCTGGGATTACAGGCATCTGCCACCACCCCGGCATTTTGCTTTTGTTTTTTTGGAGGGGATTTTGTTTATTTCATTTATTTTATATACGTCCATTCAACAAATATTGGACCCCTGCTTATACTTGCCTTAATAAAGTGGGTGGTAAAAAAACAAACTAGGTAATGCTTTTAAAGTGTTCTATGCTGTTTCGGTATATAACTACTCAATAAATTTTAACTGGCATTATTAAAACATTAATTAGTAACAATAGCAACAGCGGCCACTCTCTGTAAGACACGTTTAGGTCAGATTGGGCAACCACATGTACACTTACACGCTCTTCTCCACCCATTGCATTCTGGGGCTTGTAGTCCGGAAGTCAGTGGTTGATTTCTCTGCACGCAGGCGTAGTGGTGCGGATCCCCGGAAGAACCAGTTGAGACTTTCAGGATGAGCGGGTGGTCGTGGCTGCAGCTGCTTCGGCGGCACTGACACACTACGAGCTCTATGCCTTTCCGGCTGGTCATCCCGCTCGGCCTCCTGTGCGCGCTGCTGCCCCTGCACCATGGTGCGCCAGGTCCCGACGGCACCGCGCCGGACCCTGCCCACTACAGGTGAAGGAGGCCAAGCTCCTGCCCTTCCATAGTGGGGGAATGGGAAGCGCGGACCCGGTTTCTTCCTTTTCCCTCCGTCCCAAGACAGCCTCCTCCCCATACCGACTTGCTCGGGTACAGCTGCCGGACCCTCGGCAGAAATCAGCTAGTGATTCCCTCTTTCCGCACTATTTCTTGTCGTTTCTCCCATCTCGTTTTGTGTTCTGGCCCCCCAACTTATTTCTGGTCCCTCGCACTAGGGAGCGAGTCAAGGCCATGTTCTACCACGCCTACGACAGCTATCTGGAAAACGCCTTTCCCTACGACGAGCTACGACCTCTCACCTGTGATGGGCATGACACCTGGGGCAGGTAGTATGAGCCGGGGGCCAAGGTGGGAGGCTCACTTGGGTGACTTCAGGGTCTTCTGACCGATTCTGGAAAGTTCCTAGACAGGGTTAGGCTGCACCCCTCCAAATTCACACCAGCAGCTAGCTTCAGGATCCACCCAGCATCTCAAAGTGTGTACAGTCCTGGATTTGCCCAGCTGGCTGGACCTCTGGACTCAGCCTCACCAGTAACAGACACCAGGTGTGGGCATTTGGGCAAGTTTCTGGAGTCAAGAGTTATCGTGGATGAAAGAGTTCCAAGAATCAGAAAGCCCAACCCCTTTATTTTATAGGTGGGCAAACAGGTTCAGGAGAGGGTGTGACTCTCCCCACATGGAAGAGCCTTGATAATTGGTGCCCTGTGCGAACACACTTTCTTCATTATTCTTACTTTATGGTTTCTTGTCATTCATACCTCTAACCACCTCTTTTCAGGTCATTCTCACAAGTTACTTTTTTTTTTTTTCTTTGTAGCACTTCTCTATACTATCATTTTGACCCGTCTACTGGTTTCTTTCTCATTTCTATGAGAATAAAAATATTTGAACTGGAATTCTGTCTTGTTCCTTGTGAGTGAAGAATCATTGCATGAGCAGAGGCTGGCACTGGTTGAACACTACGCTAAGCATTTTACTGTGTCATTTTATTTAATTCTGTTAATGCTTCTACGAGTTAGATGCAAATATCCCAAATTTCCATATTTATAAATGATTGCATTCCCTCCTATGTTAAGGGCTAGAGAAGTTAAGAAAACTCAGAATGTGTTCTGGTTTACATTTTTTAGTTGAAAAAATACAAAACAAGGACTAATTCATGTAGTAGAAAATCATATGTAGTACAAAATCAAGAGGCTGGGGATATAGCTCAGCGGCACACTGCTTGCCTGGCAAGCACGAGGTTGTGAGTTCAATCCCCAGTACGAAAAAAAAAAGAAAAAAATCATATGTGATAAAGTAAATCTCTTTCAGACCTTAGAACTCCAATCACTGTTACCTTTCTTTATATTCTTTCAGAAATATTTTTGGTTTATACTATTTTGTAGGGTATAACCTTTGAAGGCATTTTTAAAATTAACCTTTGAATGTATAAATTCCATACAATACAGTACCCCCATTTCAAGGATACAGTAACCACCATTGCAGCCAAGGTATAGAATGCTTCTTTCATTCTAAAATGTTTTCTTATGTCCCTTTATAGTTTATCTGTCCATCACCACTGGCCCTAATAACAGCTAATCTGTTTTCTGTCACTTTATCTGTTTTTGCTGTTCTGTACCTTGTCTTTTTCACATAACAACATAATGTGAATATCTTTATCAGCACACACAACCCCTGATAAGCATCTTTTTGATAAAACCTAGTTTCGCACTGTTTGTACCACAGTTCACATCACTCTTCAACTGGTACACAGTAGGTTCTTTCTAGCCTTTCACTGTTCTATACAATGCTATTCCGAGAAGTATCAAACAACTCTGCACTGTGGAGTAAATTGCTACCTGTAGAGTTGCCGAAAAGCCTGGGCTTTTAGCTACAATCTTATACTGTCTCCCCATGGCACAGAAGAATTCCAGAGAATATAGATGATGTGTTTAATTACAATTGAGCAGTGTCAGCCCACACTTCCAGGTGCATTAAGAGGGGCAGATGATTCCTGAGGTTTCCCTGTGGTTTCTCTGTTTTCACGATAAGTGGAGAGGGCAGAGGCATCCCAATGCCTCATGTGGCTTGGTGGTGGGATCTAGTCTATGTAACTGGTGTTTAGTTTTCTTGCTAAGCAGCTGGGATTTCTGTCCTTTTACAGTTTTTCTCTGACTCTCATTGATGCTCTGGACACCTTGCTGGTAAGTATCTCATCTGTTTCTCTTTTTGCCATTGGGTAACCAACATCTTTCCTCTTTTTCAGCGTGGCTGTGGATGGAAGTGAATTCCTCTATTAGGTCTTTTATCATGATTCTGAACCATTTGTCTCTGGTTACCAATCTTTTTTTTTTTTTTTTTTTTTTTCGGTACCAGGACTCGAACTTACAACCTTGTACCTTCCAGGGAGCTAAATCCCCAGCTCTATTTTTCGAGACAGGGTCTCATTATGCAGTTCAGGCTGGCCTTAAACTCACTTTTTAGCCTAGGCTGGTGTTGAACTCACAAGGATCCTCCTGCCTCAGCCTCTTGGGTGCTGGGATTAAAGGTGTGTGCCACCATGCCCAGCTGGTTACCAATCTAAATAAGAAAAAACCAAATATTCCAACTTACTCCGATTCATTTATTTAGCAAACATTTATAGAGGACCTGTGCGGTACAGGGACCTGTGATAGCCTTGTATAATTCTGTGAGAGATATAAAGATTTTGGTATCCTGTTTGTTTTCAGCTTATATCCTAATAGCCATGTGCAATCAAAATAAAAACAGAAACTATTCTAGTTACTATTATATGTATAGGGCTCTAACTAAGCACTTTAGGAGTACTATATTACCTTGTTTATTCTGACAACTTCATGAGGTAAGTACTTTTACTCCTTATAGCTGAGAAATCTGATGTTTAGAAAGGTAGAATGACATGGGTAAGACACAAAGCTATTATAATGTAGAGCTAGTACTTGAACTTAATTCTGTATGACTGCAAGCCTTGACTATCTCCTTTTTAAAAAGCCGTAAGTGCCAGGCATGCTGGTGCATGCCTGTTTTCCTAGCACTCAAGAGGTTGAGGCAGGAAGATCATCGTGAGTTTGAGGCCAGCCTGGGCTGCACAGTGAGTCCAAGGCCAACCTGAACTACACAGCAAGACCGTGTCTCAAAAAACAAATAAACAAAGCAAAAACAAGAAAGTATTTAACAACTTTCTTCCTATTTCATTATTTTTGGTTCACATACTATTTATATGATTAATACAATTCATCTTATAATTTGTTTTGCCTAATATTAATTCGTATGTACTAATCCATTCACCAAATATTTACTGAGGACCAACCATATGTCAGGCACAGTGCTGAACTCTGGAGCCATAATGGTGACTTTAAGTGGACATGGCCCCTGCTTGCCTGGAGTGTGTGGTAGTAGCAAGGAAAACAAAGGGTCAAGACATAACCTTGAAGAATGTGTGATTACAAATTAAGGAGAGTGCTCTAAAGGAAAGGAACACAATTCAGTGAATGATCATAACAAAAGTATCTGCCCTGTACTGAAGAGATTGGGAGAACTTCCCTGAAGCCATGACATGACACTTGAGTCGGGATCTGAAGGCGAAGCAGGTATTGACAGGAAAGTGTGGAGGAAGAAATGTTCTAGGCAGAAGGAACAACAAGTGCAACTACCTTTTGGCAGCTACGCATGATAGTACACATCTTTAACCCCAGCACTTGGGAGGCTGAGGCAGAACGATTGCTGTGAGTTGGAGACCATCCTGGACTGCAGCATCGAGTTTAAGGCCAGCTTGAACTGCATAGTGAGACCCTGTCTCAAAAAGAAAAAAAAACTTTATGAGAGGCAAATGTGGAAGGAACACCAGGTGGCTGGGGAGTGAGAAAGGAAGAAATGAAGCAGGAAGGACAGAGGGGACCCAATACCTCACACTTTTCACTCTGTCAAGGGTTTTGATCTTTAATTTACTGCAAGGGAAAGCTACTGGAATTTCTTAAGAAGGCAGGAAATGATGAGATTTCTGTTTGAGGTCACCCGTTGCAATGTGAAGAAAGATTTGTGTAATCACTGAATAAATATTTGTCAAGTAATTGCTTTGTGAGCTGTACTTGGCATTCTGGGGGGAATTCAGAAGCGAATGAGGGCTCTGCTTATTTGAAGATTTTCTTAATATGGAAAGAAATAGATGTGGTGGGGTGAGTTTCACTTATGTCCCACTTATTTAGGAAACCGTATATGGAAAGAATTATGCCTTTTCTAGTAATTCCAGAACCCGACCCTTCACTGACGTGGCCTGAGTTTACACCTGAACCAGTTACTTGGCCAAAGGATATGGTACTGCGGCTGGTCCAAACCAGGTGCCCATGCTACAGCTGGGGGCATGGTGTTAATCTCCCTTAAGCCACAGCGGTAACTATAGAAGGGCAGTTCCTCAGACGAAAATTGGGGTACTGTTATAATAAAAGATATCTGGAGTGATGGTTTAGCTGATGGTTTAAAGAAAGAAGGTTTATTTTTCTCAAGTAAGAGAAAATCTGGAGGTAATTTCTAGCATTGCTAGCAGAACCTGGGCTCTCAGTACCTTTCTGTTTTACTATGAGTGGACTGGCTCTCATGCTCATGCTTGTATAATACCCCATGGTGGGACAGTTGCCACAGCTCTAGAAATCAAATCTTTCAGGGAAGGCAGAAGCAGAGTAAGAGCCATGCCAACTGTGTCTGTCTGTTATTAGGAAAACAAGCTTTTCCAGAGGTGTCCCCTGTGGACTCTTCAGAGTCGGAGGTGACTGAGTAACACAACTCTTAGTAGCAGAGGAGCCTGAGAAAGCAAGCATCTGAGTAAAGAAGGTTGGAAGCCAATCTGTAATGTTTTCCGCAAGATCAAATGTGACAAGAGGGGGTTTAAAAACAACTGATATTCGTTCTATAAGATTTCCTTATAGAGTTTACATTCTTTTATATCACATCCATTTAAATGGACGCTTAAGCCAAGCATGTGACACATGCTTGTAATCTCAGCACTCAGGAGGCTGAGGCAAGAGGATTTGCCACAAGTTTGAGGCCAGCCTGCACTAAAGAGTGAGTTCAAGGCCAACAGAAACAACATAATGAGACCCTGTATCAAAAAAAAAAATGCCTAATGAGTCTTGAATTGATACTGAGAAATTTACTTAATCAGTGTCTTGATACTGGGTTTCTGATTTCTAGCTTTCAGCGTTGTTTCCCTGTAACTAGATTTAAGACAGGAACCAGAGGTCTTTAACTGAATGAGTAAGGGCTATACCAGCACAGGTTCCCAGACCCTGAATCCAGCACCTTCTGTGCCTCATGGTCAGGTCTCTTTCCAGATTTTAGGCAATGTCTCCGAATTCCAGAGAGTGGTTGAAGTGCTCCAGGACAATGTGGACTTTGATATCGACGTGAATGCCTCTGTGTTTGAAACCAACATCCGAGGTGAGAGCTGCCCTCTAGGACCTTTGGAAGAGAAGAGAGTAGAGTTGCTGCTGGCTATGAACATTTTCTTGATGGTAATGTTTTCTTGATGAAAACATTTTCTTGATGGAAATTTGTGTTATCGAATATGGTAGCCACTAATAACATGGGCTTGAGCATTTGGTACATATCTATTATAGTCAGGGAGCTGCATTTAAATTTAAATGGCACATGTGCTTAATGATTATTGTATTGAACAATGTATGTTAAGGGCATTAGCTTTATACTACCCATAAAAATGACTTGGGACCTTTTAAAATGTTCACATGTCTGGGATTTACCCTCAATTTAATTGCAATCTCTGGGTCAGGTTCTAGAATTGGTATTTAGCAGACTCCATGGTTCTCATGAGGCTCCCACAGCCCTTATTCAGTGACCCTTTAGACCACTAACTCACAGCTGTCACCACTAAAGGCAGAGTTATGCTTCCCCCTTGTGTCGTATGCTCTGACACTGAAACTTCATCCCATATATATGATACATAAAAGTTTAAAAAGAAAGTGGAGGGTGAGCATGATGCTGAATCCTGGTTTAGCTGAGTTTGAGACCATGTGCATTGCCACATCTTACAACTTCTTTTTCTTTCTTTTTGTGGTATCAGGGAATCAAACTCAGGACTCATGCATGCTATGCAAGTGCTCTGCCCCAGAGCTAAACCCCCAGGCCCAGCTCTCCCAACTCCTGAGCCCAATTTATCATCTGTAAATGAAGGTCATCATTATACTTACATTTTTGATATAAATACATGATTATTTTCTCTTAGCACATTGAAGAAACTTTTCCATTGTCTTCTGGTTTCATGGTTGTTGTTAAGAGGTAATTTGTCAATCTACATTATTTCTTTGTAGTTAATCTTTTTTTTCCCGCTGGGCCCCTCTATAAAACTTTTTATTACGGAAATGTTAGCCTATATGTAAGTACAGAAAATAGCACAGTGAACTAAACATAGCCATTTTCCACCTTTAACAATCATTACATGGACCCTAGCTGCTTTTAAGGTCTTTATTTCTTTGATGTTCTGCAATGTTATCATGATGTATATAAATGGAAGATTCTTTTTATTATCTTGTTTCAGGGTCTTGGCTTTGAGAATTGCTGTCATTCCTTTGAGAGAGTTCTTAAGTATTTTCTTTCAAAATTGCCTCTACCCATTTTCTCTCTCTTCTCTAGAAATTCCGGCTAGATATATGTTTCATCTTCTCACTGTATCCTCCAAGTCTCTGCTGTGTTTTTCAAGGAAATTTTTGTCTCTTCATGTTGCATATTTGGTAATTTTTTGGGTTTGTCTTCAAGTCTGTTATCTATTCTGCTATGTCTTATCTGCTGTTACGTATGTCCCTGTTATTTTTAATTTGTTATTTTTTTTACTTTTAGAAACTCTGTTTAGTCATTTTATAAATATTCTTGATAATTTTTATTATTTCTTCCTACTTACTCATATATTCCCACCCCCTTTTTTTATTTCTTTAAGCATATGCCACTTATTTTCTATTCTGTCTGATAATTCTACTGTCTGAATTATTGGTCAGTCTTATTCTCCTGTTGTTTCTGTTGGCTGTTATTCAGAATGCTTTGTTTCCATGTATGTTTTATGATTTTTACTTTTTTTAAATTGTACATTCATTTCCTAGACTTTACGTGTAGGATTCTTTGAGGTCTAGGTTGAACATGGGTTCTTGCAGGTACAGTTTTTGGTGGTTTCTGCCATATAACTAGAGGTACTACCTATGAAAACCTACCTTATGCTTGAGGTCTTCTAGACTTTTCAGTTAGTGTGAATTCAGACTGCAGAATTTTGTGAGTAGCAGATTAGAATTACTGATTTTCTGGGGTATTTATTTATTTATTTATCCCTCCCTTTCACTTGGCACCCAGATTTGAAGCATTTAATTTTCCTTTGTGCACTAGGTAAGGTGTGCAGGGTCTATTTCTTTCTTTCTTTTTTTTTTAATTTTAAAAACCAAAAGGATAAAAACAACACAGAATTTTTTTAAAAAATAGGAAATTAACACTAGTTAATATGTTGTATATTGTTATCTTAAAAGTAGTTGTTCAGATTATAAGACTTAGGCATGAAAGAAATGATCAAACCATCAATGAAAACAAAAACTGCTTTTTGATGAACTAACAGATTAGTAGTATAGTTATCTATCTTGTATGTATATATATAAACACACACATATATATATACATATATACATATAATCTTTTCCCTTTTGTATTTTCTCCTTTTCCGTATCCCAGTTGTTCTTTCCTTTTGAACACCTTTTTTCCCTTTTGTAGGGTCTATTTTTAATTCATCCCTACACGGAGTATATCATCCTTTCAGGTCTCTACTAATGCAGAGACCTTTGATCAGATACCCTCTTTGGCCAGGTCCTGCCTCTGTTTTCTGTTGCCCTTCTGCCAGGAGGAGGGGAAAGTTGAAGGTCAAGGTCAGTTGTTATTTTTAGTCAGAAGGTCGTTTCTGACATCTAGTTGTCCATATTTCTAGACACATGACCTTTGTGTTTTTGTAAGTCCCAAGTATTGCATAATCAATTAAAATAGATAAATTAATGGGAAGTAATAACCACTCTTTTCATCCCATTCCCTGAGATGTGACAGCTGAGGGGAGACACATGGACTTTAGACTCACATAGACCTGGCCCTATCACCAGCTAGTTGAATGGCTTGGGGCAAGTTTCTTTGCCTCTCTGATTCTTTTTTTTTTTTTTTTTTTTTTTTTTTTGAGACAGATCTCACTATGTGAGACAGTGTAAGACTGACTTTGAATTCACTATGTAACCCAGGCTGGCCTCGAACTCACAGTGATCCTCCTGCCTCAGCTTCCCGAGTGTTGGGATTATAGATAGGCACTCTCTTGCCTGGCTACCTCTGAATCTTAGAGGGGGCAGTAGTACCTAGTGCTTTGTACACAGTATGGACTTTAAAAGATGGCCATTGTTTTTGGGACCTACCGAGAAGAAAAACTTTGTGGACTTTATAATCTACAAATACATGGGATTATGTGAAATTAAGAGATGACTCTGTCTCTAGGGGTCTTCAGCCCCTTTCTTGGGGAGCCACCCCAACAGTGCTTAGGTTTAATTTGCACAAGGGAAAGACTGGTCCTTGAGACTGTGACCATTTGCATTTTGTGCCATCTGCAGTGGTAGGAGGACTCCTGTCTGCTCATCTGTTGTCCAAGAAGGCTGGGGTAGAAGTGGAGGCCGGATGGCCCTGTTCGGGACCTCTCCTGAGGATGGCTGAGGAGGCAGCCCGGAAACTTCTCCCAGGTAAGATTCATACAGAGATGGGGGAGATGTGAAATCCAGTGTCCTGCTTCCCTTGCTAGAGCCAGGAGTGATAATGCTGAATCAGTTCCTGGTGTTTTGTCACCCAAATACTCTATTCCTACCCCTAGTGATAATGCTGAATCAGTTCCTAGTGTTTTGTCACCCAAATACTCTATTCCTACCCCTAGGTACTGATCATAGAAATCAGGAGAGTCCAGGGCGTTTTAAGGGCTTGCTAGTGTGCTGACCCAGAATGGCTGAGCTGACCTGATAACGGTTTGTTGACATGGCTGAAGACAGCCTAGTGGGTGGATGGTCCTTGTTCTTATTTTTATTGAGCTCTTTTCTTCCTCTCAGGCCCTCATACTGCTGAAATAACAAGGTCCCCGAGCAGGGCCTTAGTCTTAGCAATAGAGGCCAAAGGTTCTAGACTTGGCTTTGCCAGCCAGCATCTTTTTTTTTTTCCTTTTTTCTTTTTGCGGCACCGGGGCTCGAACTCACAACCTCGCGCCTGTCAGACAGGCGCTTAAGCCACTGAGCCAAACTCCCAGCCCTCCAGCCAGCATCTTGACCAAGCCATTCTGTCTTTCCTTCATTCAGTTGCCTTGTCTATCAAATGAAAACCGTAATTCCTTCCTCCCTACAATGTTGAGTTTTGGGAAGGCTGAAATGAGGTCAGGAGAATGTACTTGGAGAACCTCAAATGCTATTGAGGCGAGAGGGATTGGTTTTGTGGCTAAACTGTGTCCAGGGCTGTAAGCCAAGCCCCATTGATTTTGTCCAGTGGGGCAGCCACTCCAGGCTCAGCAGCATCAGTTGGACACTGTGTTCCCGCCAGGGTGGGGTGTTTGGGCTGCTCACACCCAAACACATCACAGCGTGCGCTCCGCTCCACCGGCCCCTCAGCCATCTCCCAGACCCATCCCTTGTGTGCAGCCCTTGCCTCATCCTCGGGGAGAGCCGAGGCGAGCGGGTTTGCTGGCCTCAGGGTCTCACTCGTGGCCCATGGCTCATGGCCTAAGTGTCTTCTAGCAAACATCATGTCCTGTGTGAGTCATCCCTAAAGGAAGCTGTCTTTTTGCTCCTTTTTTTTTCATTTATAAAAATTTGCACCAAGAAATATACCTATTCCAAAGTGCATATTGAGTTATTGTAAAGTAAGCACCCGTACCTATCCTTTCGGTAAAGGAGGAGGATTTTGTTACTCTCCTTTTTTTTGGGGGGTGGTTGGGGACTGATCATATGGGATATTTATTGGCAGTGTTAGGAAAATTAAGAAGGAGCAGCATCCTTCTTTTTAATACTTCCCATCTTTTCTAAAACATTTCTTTGAGCCCTTCTTTGTTGTGACTTAACATTTTCCTTGCCTGCCACTCACGCCGGACAAATAGTAAGTGTCTCGTCAGTAACAAAGTTACTGGACTGTGTAGTTCTTGGAAGTTTTGACAACTTTGTTCACAGTTGGTGACGCACAGACTCCTCTGCAGTTGTTTAACCTTTCGGCCCACAAAGGAAGTCTCTGTCTCAGGCTGGTCACTGAGTTTTTGCCTTGAATCAGAAGGCACGGGGTGTGGTGGGCAGAGCTGAGCTGGGGTTGGGGCGAGGGTGAGAGGTCTGGGCAGGCCTTCCCGGCCTGGCACTATTTGACGCTCCTGTGTGATCTTTGGCTCAATCAGTTTTCAGCCAGGATTTTCCTAGGCCATAAATCAGGGGTTGTATATTATCGGTGGTTTATATTTTTTCTTTCTTTTAAAAATAATTTTGCCCTTAAACTCCTTATCAGAAACAGGAAGCTCAGATGGCTCCTCTGAAATTAAGCAGGATCTGCTGATCTGTTTCATTTGATCAGAATGGTATTTTAAGAAGTCTGTGAGTGGCAGGGCGTGATGGCACACACTTAGAATCCTGGCTGCTTGGGAGGCTGAGGGCAGAGGATCACAAGTTTAAATTCAGCCTGGGCATTTTAGTGAGACCCTGCCTCCAAATAAATTTAAATAAGGGCCAGGGATGTAGCTCAGTAACTAGCATACACGAGGCCCTGTGCAGTCCCCAGTACTGCGATCAGCTTCTAGTGTGCATGTTTTTACCTGTGTGCCACAAACCCCACCACTTCTATAGCTTAAGCCTTGCCTGCTTCACACTAAGTCCTGCCTGGCCTCAGAGGGCATAGAGTAAAAAAATAAAGGTAGATTTACTCTAGCTGAGGTGAGCTGTGTCGGTTGTGACAACAGCTGCCTCCGCATGCCTTCATCACTGGGAGGAGCCCAAGGGTCAGGCAGAGCAGTGTTCAGGATTAGGTGGCTGCTAAGCGCTCTCCCAGTGTGACATTTATCTTTCTGTGGCTCAGGTTCTAGAAGGTCACCCAAAAGAAAAAGAGGACAATGCTGGCCAAGGTCTCAAGCTTTGGGCCTGTATCAAAACCATCCCTGCTTCCCTGCTCCTATCTGGAGTGCTAAGTCTGTAATTGCTTAGCCTTTCAGACTCCCACCGGGATGCCCTATGGAACGGTGAACCTGCTTCATGGCGTGAACCCAGGAGAGACCCCTGTCACCTGTACTGCAGGGATCGGGACCTTCATCGTGGAATTTGCCACCTTGAGCAGCCTCACTGGAGACCCCGTGTTTGAGGAGGTGGCCCGAGTGGCCCTGATGCGCCTGTGGGAGAGCCGATCCGATATCGGGCTGGTAGGTTGGCCACTGCCCTTCCTGCGTGACTCAAGTCTGCCACCCTGGGCTCTGGGCTCTGAGCCCAGAGGCCCAGGGCTCTGAGCAACAAGTTACAGTTGAGCCCAGGGAAACGTAGGGCAACCTCAGGAGTAGCCCAGGACCTGGCCCCGGGGCACTGAAAGGAGGCTGAGCTCCCCTTCATGTTTGGGCACAGAAGCCAGGAGGGCCTGAGAGCCCATCCCACAGCAGGGAGCAGGGGCTGTGTTGAGCCTTGAACTTCTCTGATTTCTAGGGAGCAGTCACATGCTTCATGCCCCTGTGGCTCATTGGCCCACCTGGCCTGAATGGTTCGGGTCTTTTTGCATCAGTAAGACACTTTCTTTGAACATCAGTGGTGAAAGAGAGGTGTTAAATGGCTTTTCTTAGAAAAAAAAGATCCCTGGCTAATTAAATTAGGGAAGTCTTACACATGATTGCCTTTTTTTTTTTTTTTTTAAATTGTGATGAACAGGAGCAGAATAAAGTTTATGAAACAGTGGTAGAGAAATCTATTCACTGCTGGACGTCATGGTACACACCTGTAATCCCAGGACTCAGAGGCTGAGACTGAGGGATCAAAAGTTTGAGCCCAGCCTGGGCAACTTTAGCAGTTCAGTGAGATTCTCTCTCTAGGAAAGAATAAAATAAAAAGAGCTGGGGATGTAGCTTATTGTGAAAGCCCTGGGCTCAATCCCTAGTAACACACACACACACACTACTTAACATTTCTCAAACTGATTTGACCCCAGAGTTTCCTTTTCCCTCCAGTGCCTGTAACTCATGGAAATTTCAGATGATCCTGGAGATGGGTTTCAGTTCCTAATCAGGATAATCCAATGAAACTGACAGTAGCTGGGCCAAGGCTATTCAGGAAATAACACTGGATTCTTTTCTTTTCTTTTCTTTTCTTTTCTTTTCTTTTCTTTTCTTTTCTTTTCTTTTCTTTTCTGAGACTCACTATGCAGTTCAGGCTGGCCTTAAACTCATTTTGTAGGCTAGGCTGGCTTTGAACTCACAGCGATCCTTGGCCTTATATATGCCTGTAGGCAAGTTGCTTAACCTTTCTGGTTCTCAGTTACTTCAGCAGTAATGTGAATGTACCAGTACCTCCTTTGCTTAGTCATTATGACTCCTAAAAACTGTTCAAAAGTGATCCATGTATAGGCACATTCTATGCAGAGTCTGGTGCTAAGTCAGCTTGAAAAGCAGGAATTATGTGAGGAACCTTTGCAGATTCCTTTAGAAGGTGCTACTCCTGAGACCTGCAGTGGATTTTGTTGGTACCCAGTCCACATCCTTTTGACCCTTTCCATTTCTTTGCACACTGACCTGTCTGCCAACTGCTGGCACTCATATCACTTGACCTGTGGGCCTTCTTGGGTGCTTGGAGCCTGCTCTGATTGTATTTGACTGGAAAGACAGGAATTTAGTATTACCCATGAGCAGTTTCCAACCAGGGACTGATACGGATAGGAGTTTGTGGATGCACATTCCGTCTTCTGCACCTGCCTACCTCCCGCCTTGGGGAAAATTGCCCCGTAGGAATCCCTGAGCTCCCCGCAGGACTTAACTCCAGTGCCCTTGGCAGAAAGTTGCTTGACTCTGCTCCCCTTGTATGGAATGTCTTCCCTTCCTTGTCTTACTCCTTTCCCCTCTACTGGTATTTCCAGAGACTGACCTTCCACATCAGCTACTTTCAGTCTTCTTTGCTGGGGTCTACCCCTGGGGAACCCAAATGAACATGGAACTGTTAGCTGCTGTTCGTTTTTATTTTTGGGGGGGGACTGGGGATCGAACTCACCACCTCACACCTGCCAGGCAGGCACTTAGGCCACTGAGCTAAATCTCCAGCCCAGCTATTTCTTTTTGACTGAATACCAAATAAAGTTACCAGCTTCTAGGAAGAGACCAAGGTATATGAAAAGCACATCTCTTCCTTTAAGTCTTTTAATATCTATGTAAAAAAGACTATAATCATGTCGTTCAAAAGTCAAAAGATAAAAAAATGTAGTGACATTGGCAAAGTCCCCTTGGACCCCTGTCCCCCAGCTATCCAGTCCTTTCTTTAGAAACATGCACAGCATCAGCATCCTGGGTATCCCTCTGGCGTCAGTTTCTGGAAATATAGGAAGTATGTCTCATGTCTTCAGACACTGGGATCGCAAGCTCTGGGCTTTAAAGTCTGAGACAGATTGTGGGAACAGCAAGTTTTTGTCTCATCTCACACTCTAGGCAGGGTATAAATGACTCCAAGTCATTTTTCTTCGTCATTTTTTATGTAGCATGTGTAATTAAATCCTCAAATGTGCGTGAGAAGCATCTCCACTGTGCAGATGTGCGGGAAGGCTACCCTTAAGCCACCTTCTCCATAGCCTGCATGTCTCCGGGAAGCACTCAGGTGCCTGTCTCGCATCTCACTGGGCAGGCAGGGGATGTTGGGAAGAGGGTGAGAGTTGACCCTTTTTTGGCCTTGACACTATATCTCTCTCCCAGGTTGGCAACCACATCGATGTGCTCACAGGCAAGTGGGTGGCCCAGGATGCAGGTATTGGAGCTGGTGTTGACTCCTACTTTGAGTACCTGGTGAAAGGAGCCATCCTGCTTCAGGACAGGAAGCTCATGGCCATGTTCCTAGGTAAAAAGGGCAGGGTAAGGGGGCTTTTTATGACTTTTCCTGTTTTGTTTTGTTTTGTTTTGTTGTTTTTGTTTATTTGAGATGAGGTCTCACTATTTAGTTCAGGCTGGTCTTGAACTCACTGTTTTGCGCCGGATGGCTTTAAACTTGTGATGATCCTTGCCTCGGCCTCCTGAAATGTTACGATGACAGGCATGTTCCACACACTTGGCTGACTTCATGTCGGTGTGTGGTTTATTTGTAAATTTGAGTCACTCCCAGATGCATGCAGAATCAGTTGGGAGCACCTGAGTCTGCATTCCACGCCACCGTGGGCTCTCATGGCCTACTTGTTGCCCGCTGCACCTCATGCCCTCTTACAAGAGCCACCTGAGCCATGCTGTGTCTCTGTTCCTGGTCTGGATTTCTTATCCCCTGGCCATTGCACATGGGGTTTCCTTTGTCTGGGATATCTTCTTTCCTGTCTTCCTGTATTCAGATTGTTTATCCTTCAAAGTCCAGTTGAAGTATCACCTTACCCAGGAAATAGAGTGATCCTTTCCTAGAGTTTAGGACCTTCAGCGTCTTTCCTGGAGTCAGCCGTTGTCAGCAATGACCGCTGTACAGTTCAGTGCAGAATCCGTGCCTTTGTCATTTTCATAGTTTGCCCAGACCTTTGTGTAAGGTAGGGAATAGATGAATGCGTGTTGAATAAATTCATTTACCCTACAGGCCCTTACACACCAGTGATCTTGGGAGCTGTTGAGTACCTAGTAATAATTATTACAGCTACTATTCATTTAGTCAGCAAGTATTTATTGGGTGCCATTGATGTGTCA
Organism: Dasyprocta punctata; assembly: GCA_004363535.1. Lineage (NCBI taxonomy): Eukaryota > Metazoa > Chordata > Mammalia > Rodentia > Dasyproctidae > Dasyprocta > Dasyprocta punctata. The sequence goes on along the minus strand of RJWM01003887.1, from coordinate 161 downwards.
AGCACTCTGCCAGGCTCTGAACATGGACTATTTCATTTAATCCTATTGACACTTTTTGAGATTACCCTATTTATTGGCATGCATATTTTGTGCTTTGTTCATTCAGATAATAATTATTGTGCCTATTTATTTATTATGCACTCCGATAGTGTTAGGAAATC